>JACDNR010000838.1:0-30032 GCA_013421045.1 Propylea japonica | reverse complement strand
AAAACTGGTAGAATTTAAGGCTTGATGTAATTAATAAACTGGAGTTAACTGAGAACACATTTACTGAAGTTGGCGGTAATACATTGACCAAGTATACATGACAATAATGACGTCTATGTCTACACATTGGCATATTACAGTGGACCATAAAACACTGTAATCGTTACAACTACTCACTTTAGAAATTACCAAAATTTTAACTTTGAACAGAAATATAACACATATGCTCAGTTGCAGGAACATCCATTAAAATTTAACCCTTAATCCTTCATTAGTTCCTTGTACTAATGGAGGTTTAAGAGTTTAATGGACCTTTAAATTTTAATGGACGTTCCTGCAACTGACACATAGTTTTTAAGTTTTGTAGGTTGTGCAACATTTCGTTTTGCTCTCTTTTTAATCTCATTTGGGTATTTATTTGACTCTCACATTCCAAATCAGACTTATCATTATTTGTATTTGACCTATTTTGAAAATTTACATGGGTTGATTATAAGAATTCAAATTTAAATCAGGGTCATTTACATCAATCGGATTACAGTCATTTTTTGAAAATCCCCAAATTACGTCTGTTTCTTTTATACATATTATTTTCATTATCTCTTATAATACAGGGAGTCCCGTAATTAAACCGACAAACTTCTAGTGGACATTATGGATCATATTTTAGACAGATTCGACCCAAATCATATAATGAAAAATTGCTTCGTTGAGGAGCTAGTGCCCTTTGAAGATGACGTCCTGTCGACACTTTTTGCCACATATTCGCGAAACATGAATGCAAATACCGGGGAATTTGTTTGCGATTTCTATTCTCACTGTAAATTGGGGCAGCCTAGGGTATGGTTGGATGGTGTATGAAGTTTGAGTGCTATTCGGGGGGGTCTTAGAGTTGTAGTTTAGATACATTGCACATACAGATTGTTTGTAATCTAGGTGCAATAGTATAATTATAGGAATAATTTCACAAATTTGACTCAGAACACTGCCGGGCCACTCGGGCTCCCACCTTTTTCACCTTTTGTTTGTACTAGAACTACACTCTAAGGAAAATCCCGGTGTGAATGCTAATACTGAACTATCAAGCATATTTTTCCTTTTTTATGTCACAATTTTATCATTTTTATTGAAATTATGAGAAAATGGTGTTGAGTGGTGTAATTCATGAAACACATTATCACAAACAGAAACAAAATCAAGAATAAATAGAGAAATATTTGAAATCACACTGTGTGTATCAAGCTATAACACCAATCTAACAAATAAATTGCTCCATAAATCAGAAAATCATCTCTGGGTTGAAATATACACTCCATCTTTCAAGTTTCGAATAATAATTTCACAAAAATGATCAGGTGTTACTTCTGAAGCTTCTAGAAACAAAAAGAACACCTAGAAGTGTTTGTCGGCCAAATCAAGTTTCAAAATTCACACCAACTGAATCAAAATTTGCACCAAAAATATGAAATAACCATACGTTTACTTTAGTTTGTCTTCAGTATTTTTCACGGTTGCCAAATATTGCCAAATTATGAGCGGTCACACAGTTAGAACCATGGGGTCTGATGAACTGATTATTCCAATCGAATAACTTTGGCAACAATGTGAATAGCAATAGTTCCAATTCTTGGCGGCTCTACAAAGAATCCTCAGCATAGTCAAAACAGGACTTGCGAATGGTTTCAATTTCTTATCTATCTCTGTTTCTTGTATGTGTCTTTGTGATGATGAAACGATAGTGTCAATAGTATTGATGGAGGTGAAGAAAGTGAAATGCGTGAAAATTTGTTTTGGAAACAGAGAAAAGTTCATTTGGCTGATATGATGATTCGAGGACAAAATCAAAATTGTTTGCAAGTAGGTACTACGAATTTGAACTTGAACTGATTCAGGTAACTTCCTTCAGTTTTCACAAGCTGTATAATATACCGTATTAGGTTATACGGTGGAAATATTTATTGTGACTTCTTTTGAGATTATTAAGCCATGTATTTTCGATTGATGGAAATAGATATTGGTGAATCATTTCAATGCATATGTGAGAAAAGTTCAATCCACTGAAAGATAAGATGTACAAATTATATCCATTTATATTATAAGTGCTTATATGTGATCTTTTCTTTTTTCCAAGCTAGTTAAAGAACCTTTCCTTAGGGTGATATTGGATGATACCTCTGCTGTCAACCTCTCACTTGGTCTATCAAAAGATACATATCTATATTTGTTCATTATGTATTTATCAGTGTAAAGAAAATAAATTTGATCAACAGGAAAATGTTTTTTTATTTGGCAACAAATATTGTTGTAATCTTCCATTGTGAATAAATTCAAATGAATTGAATTGTTTAAAAAACCTGGATAGTAGACGAATACACTAAAAGACTTTTCAGGAATAACAAATACAGAACATAAATATTAAACGAAAAATTAACATAGCTTAAAAATAATTAATAATTTATTGTTCATGATCTGCATTCTTTTAGCTTCTAAGAAACCTGTTTAGCAAATATCTAATATTTAAATTGCTGAATTGAATTTCTTAGATTCAGATAATAATTTCTCATTTCTCTTCTCAAGGGAAGGTATAACATTCAACTAAGTCAGTGCTAAATAACACCGAACAGGTTATTGCAACCTCACTAAGCTATTGCAAATTAATACTGAAACGGTGCGAATTCACACCGAATCCGATCCAACTCGTATCGTATTTCACACTAATAAATTGTGGAAAACAACTGAGTCAGTGTCAAAACACACTGGATGATCAATTGACATAACACCGCTCTAGTGTGATTTAACACCAAACAAGTGCAATTATGAAATACACCAGAAAGTTATTGAACGTCGGTGTTATTTTAGAAGGTGCGAAATAACACCAAAATATCAGGACCTCTGAGGAAATACGACCGGTGTCAGCGGGTGTTAGCTGGTGTTCCAAAATTTCTTAGAGTGTAGAGGTTGCTGAAATGTTTTTTGTTATATATATTTTGTATTTTGTAATATATATTTGTAATATATTGTAATATAAATAATTGATATCGAAATTTTTGGCGCGAGGAGATAATCTTTGTTTGATAGAATTGAATTATATCTTCAACCTAACCACTAACCATTATCAAGTGAAAATAACTTCAAAACAGAAGTGAACATTGAGTACTTAGTGGAAAGAGAGAAAATTTAAAATCTATTTTTTTCAGAAATGGTGCATCTGGGCGTTATTATACAAGAGCATCTTTTTTCAAGAAAAACATCAGAGTTTATGAATATGATGTAAATCTCGCGAAAAAGGTGAAAGACAGGTTCCTACTCACCTGTCGCCCGGTGAAATACCACCACATCAGTCGTATTAGCTCCTTAATAATGCCATTATCAGTGCATGTTTCCGAGCTTGACTGGTGGGCCGGTCCCCAAGAGTAGGAAGTGACGACCTCTTTAAAGAGAGAAATATGTGGCTTTTCAAATACAAGTAAAAATCATGATGTCGTTTCTGGGGTAAAATATTCCGGAAGTAAACTCGTCTCCCAGTCGGATTTCCGGGGGACTATCCCGGGAGATACAACATGGAAAATCAACTACAACTGAGGCCGAAAACACCTACTGTGACAACACCAATAAAGACAATACCACCAGGCAACTACTTATAGAGTTTTGCAATATAAGGGGAATAGGACATAATAATATTAATGTTAGTTGCGTCCATCAACATTTGCAATCAATTAAACCGCATATCCTTGCATTATCTGAAACTCAAATCAGTCCAAAATCCGACTCCACATACCTTTTATGTCCTGGGTACGATTTGCATTCCAAGTTAGATTCAAAGGAGGGGTCTGTATATAAATTCGAGCAGACGTTGCTTGTCAACGTGAAGAATCTTTGGAAATAGAGGAAGTGGATGCAATGTGGCTTAGGACCATTGTCCACAACAAAACTAGATTCATATGCGCCCTGTATCGCTCACCAAATAGTGAACGACCCAGCCAATTGTTTCAGTACTTGTCAGATAAGGTCGACTGGATCCAGGTCAACTATCTATCTTCAGAGATCGTAATACTTGGCGATTTTAATGTCCATAATTCAAATTGGCTAGCTCACTCTAACAAAACTGACGAAGCTGGAAGACAAGCCGAAGCGTTCGCAATCAGCTGCAATTTAACGCAGCTTGTAGATTGTCCTACAAGAGTTCCCACTAATCCTATGGATATCAGAAATACGCTTGACTTGTACCTGACTTCAGAACCAGACAGCTATGTTATCAATTCAAACGGCCCTCTCGGTAACTCAGACCACGTTCTAATATCCGTCTCATGTCCTTTGACTACCGAAAAACTAGTGCAGCCTAAAAATCGTCGCGTAGTTTGGCACTACAACAAGTGGGATAAACTGAGAGAGTTTCACGCGGAATATCCATGGCACGCCACCTGCTTCAATATTGAAGATGTCAGCCAGTGTGCAGAGGCTGTCACTGGGGTGATTCTTTGGGTATGGAACTTTACATCCCACACAACACCAAGAAATCTCCATCTGCAAAGCCATGGTTTAACAAAGATTGTAAGCGAGCCTGCGACAATAAAAATTAAGCCTTCCGCGAATGAAGCTCAAACCCGACAGACGAGAAGAAGGCAGCGTATATACTTGAAAGGAACAACTGCAATCTAACTATTCAAGCCGCAAAACAAGCATTTAACAACAGAGTAACAAAAAAGCTTCTAGATTGCCCAAGTGGTTCGCGCCCATTTTGGTCACTCGCTAAGATAATTAGCAATAATTTTTACCATTCGACTTTTCCACCACTTCTCAAAGACGACGGTGCTCTGGCAACTAGCTCCAAAGAAAAGGCTGATCTTTTTTCAGCTATATTTGCCAAAAAATCTACTCTAGAAGCAGGCCAGAAAGAACCCCCCAATATTCCCAAGGTTCAGCATTCGATGGCAGAAGTTAAATTCCGTACAAAGAGCATCTGCCGAATCCTGAAACAGCTGAACAGCAGAAAGTCAACAGGACCCGACGGAATACCAGCTATTGTTCTGAAAAAGTGCGCACCCGAGCTCGCACCTCTGTTGTGTCGGCTGTTTAAGCTGTCCTACCAGCAGAAAACTTTCCCAAACAAGAAGGTCGCAAGAGTTCAGCCAATACCAAAAAAAGGGAAAAAGTGCATGCCTCAAATTATCGTCCGATATCTTTACTACCCATTTTGTCCAAAGTAATTGAGACTGATATTAATTTGCAGATAGTAAAAACACCTAAAGGAAAACAATCTCATTAGCGACAATCAATACGGTTTTCGGCGCTGTCGTTCAACAGGTGACTTGCTCACTTATGTCACTCATCTTTGGACAAACGCTATAGAAAAGCATGGGGAATCAATTGCAGTTGCCCTAGACATATTCAAGGCCTTCGATCGTGTATGGCACAGAGCATTACTATCTAAGCTTCCATCTTACGGTCTCCCGGAAGGACTTTGCAGCTGGCTCGGAAGTTTCCTCCACGAGAGACAACTTTGTGTTGTGGTCGATGGTGCGGAGTCTGCACTTCATTCCGTCAACGCCGGTGTACCTCAGGGCTCAATCTTGACCCCGACTCTGTTTCTAATGCATATTAATGACCTTTTAAATTCAACCAAGAATCAGATTTTAAGCTTTGCAGATGACAGAACTCTTATAGCGTCCACGACAAACAAGAAGCCTGTATCAGCGTCAACATCCAGTTCCCAAAGAATCGCTCCAGCTGTGACAATCAACAAAGATCTAGAAGTTATTCTACGATGGGGTTCTGACAATCTGGTTGAATTCAATGCCTCTAAGACCCAGGCTACTGTGCTCACAAGAAAAGCATTGACAGTCGCACCCCAACTAATAATAGACAATAAAACAATAAAACGAACTAATGGACTTAAGCTTCTAGGGGTCAATATCAGTCAAAATGCAACCTGGCATGAGCACGTCAGCTCAGTTGCCAAGTCAGCTGCACAGAAGCTTAGCTATCTATTTCGTGCGAGAAAATTGTTCACTCCAAAGCAACTCTTATTACTTTACAAGGCTCAAGTACGTCCAGCTATGGATTATTGCTCTCATGCTTGGGGTTCAGCTCCTAAGCACTCGTTACTCCTACTTGATTCCATTCAAAAAAGAGCAGTGTGCCTAATAGCTGATCCAACGTTAACTGCCAATCTTCATAGTCTCGATCACCGTAGGAAGGTTGGAGACTTATGCCTTTTTTACAGATACTACCACGGAAGATGTTCTGCTGCCATTGCCTCCATAATTCCACCAGGGGCTCAATTTGATCGACAAACAAGGCTAGCCGATAATAGTCACCAGTTTGCCGTGCATCTTTCTACAGCTTGGACATCGGTGTATCAGAAGGCTTTTCTTTACCGAACTGCAAGGCTATGGAATACCCTACCTCAAGATGTATTCCCCCTTGGTTACAACTTAGAGCAGTTTAAGACACGCACAAACCGATTTCATCTAAATTCATCTCGGGGCGCTTGAAAGGGCGCTATAAGCTCAGTCTTTTCCCGAGAGATGCGTATAAAAAAAAAGAAATAATGAAAGTTAAAAAAGCTTCAACTGAAACTGAAAGAAATGCACTCAATCTAATCGATGCGTAATTTTCATATCAGCCAATGTGTATATTTTCAGCACTTTATGTGACTCCGTTTTGCGAATATGTGGCAAAAAGAGTGAACAGAACGTCATCTTCAAAGGGCACTAGCTCACTAACGAAGCAATTTTGCATTATATGATTTGGGTCGAATCTGTCTAAAATACGATCTATAATGCCTACTATAAGTTTGTCGGTGTAATTACGGGACACCCTGTATATGACCTAGGACTAGAATGTCTACTTTCATCTTTAGCTGGCATCCAACATTTTCCTTTATTGACTAAGATGCTTTGTCCAGTCTCTAATGCTTTCAATGGCTTAGCACCTTTATGATTGTAAGGTTGTTGTAATTGTAATGTTTAAATATGTTAAAGAACATTTTGTATAATTATTAGACTTCATAGAACGCTGAGCGCATGTTCAGTCAGTCTTGTAAAAACCAGTGTGAAGATAGATCCTGTGAAGACAACATACAATAAAATGACAAACCAAACTGTTTATAATTATTGAATCACAGAGTCAATACGATAAATAAAATACCGCCCAGACAACGTTATATGGTGTCAGTTTAAAAAGAAACAATATAATATCGAATAAATCAACAGAGATTATCGAAATATGGAGGGATTCCGAGTGCCGCATGTGATGGAATTTTCCGGCAACAATGGACAGAACTGGGCCATGTGGATTCAAAAATTCGAATTATACAGGGTTTTCCTTTTAAGTTGGGCTATTAGACGTTTTAGGAGAACTAGTGAATATTTCGTTCTGAAATTTTAGGTGCAGCCTTGAGGGTGGATGAACTCTTCCCTAAAATATTTTCAAGTCGACAGTGTTGCCACGTCTATTCAAACGCATATCTACTTTCTTATTTCAAATGGAACTACCTATATTTTCATTTATGTGTCGATTCAATACCAAATTCGTAGTAAAACCCACTAAAAAAAATTTCTCTGCTATGCACTGTTGCCAAGTTATTCACAAATTCCTGAATCTTTTGACACTTGCATTGCCAGTTTGGAAATGCAATATCTCGATTATTTTTTATGCGAACGGAAACAAACTCAGCAGTCTCATAGTAGAGACTCCATGCATTCATGTGGTATATTCAGTATTTTGATACATCGTGAGGTTTTTCGAAGATATTGCTCCGAAAATGTGAAACTCAAAACTGAAATATTCCGAGATTTTCAAATGGCAACCGCATATTTATTTAACAGCATTCGATTCGAAATGAAAAATGAATGGCAGTCTCTTCTTACACTAATTATTTATTTTGGATAGTTTTCGAATGAGATGAAAAATACTGAAATTTCTCAGTACCTACCGTATTTATGATCTATGGTCCTGTTTACGATGAAATGGTTCTATGATTATGGCGTGAATTGTTGAAGTAGATTCTTTGGTTCAAATCATAAAAAGTATTCGATGATCATTGATGTCATAGAAAAAGGTTTACCCATATTATGTAGGACCTTTAACAATCGTTATTCACATCTAATGCCTTTTGCATTTGTTCTTCAGGCCTGTTTGGCGATTAGTTCTGCGTTTATGAATTCTCGGCATGATCTGTGAAAACTACATTCATTAATGGGGTAAAAGGATTCCAGGGATCATTTTAGACATACAGAAAGGGATCATTTCGCCCCAAACACCAAATTCCAAAATATCGATCAAAACAGAATCTTCTCATACCGCGTGCGACGATCGAACATTGCTTAAATATAAGCTAACTTACTAATACCCGAAAATAACACGACATTTTAGCAAACACTTACACGTAAAAAAAATTAAAGCCCAAAAACATGCTTACCTTAGATCAGAGCCACACTTTTTGATCATTTTAAATAAAATCACGCCAAGCACTTGCACAGCATTGACACTTTACTGACAACTCGCAGGGGTGCAGGGGAACAATTAAAGGAAGAACTGAGCACATATTTTTGAGCGCTCGTTCATTTGTGGAGCAATAAATCTATTACCCGAAAATTCAGTATTGGACTTTGTGGCAGCCTGTGAGTGACTAACCGATGTGACTCACGTAATCCGGAATATAATGTACGGACACGGGCGATCGAGTCAGTCGATGTTAGATAAGGAATGATTTTGGGTGTTATATTGTTATTGTTCTGAAGGTTTATTAAATGAATAGTATTTAACGTATTATAAAGTGTTGTATCTTGTGAACCTATTTTAGTTGGGTTACCACAATTGGCGACGAGGATATACAATTTTGTTTTTCGGTTATACCCACAGTAAGTTCCTACGTATATCTAAAACAAATAATCAATTAGATACCTAAAAGCATATTGAATCTGCAGACGACAGACCAATAGTGAGATGAGAAAGAATAGAAAGAAGTGTTAGTTGGCCTTATCGCCATCCTCAATACAAAAGAATATCTATTAGTTGTGAGCCACAGAGTAGTGTGAGCCATAGGGATATGTGAGCCACAGAATAGTGTGTTATAGAAGGAAGTGGTCAATAGGGCGTTTGCAAATATAAAATTACAATGACGTCATATAAAAAAAATTGGAAGTAAAGCATGTGGTCTCGAAACAGAAAATAAAATTCCTAAAATTATAGAAAAACAATGAGTTCTTGACAACAAATAAGATGGAATTTTTTTGTGGCGGAGCTAGAAAAAAATGCTCTCTGCTAGGACAAAACATTTTCTGAGCTCTTTATATCATTCATTAAGCGGATTCGGGTTATTTGGGTTGCAGTCAATTTCAAAAAGAATACTCTTGTTTCTTTAGCTCGAGCTTTCGGACTATTTTAGTCCTTCATCAGGAGCAGCTATAATTTCACAAAACTTATATTAACAAAAATACATACATGGTTTTTAGAGCACTTACAATTTGAGGTTATCTTGTTAAAGTTGTAATCAACATAAATAGGGATGCAAATATTCCTGGAACTGTAGTTCATGGTATTTCTACTTTTATAATATTACAGGTAGTAATGAATTCTAATTAGGATTATACGCAAATGAAAGAGTTCATGAACAACCTAAAGAAGTTAGCTACCTAAGGAATCGCAAAATATTCCTGTTGAGATGTCGACAAGATGGAATCCGACCAAAACACGTAGAAGGAGGACTAAGGAGGATATACCAACAACTTAAGTATAAAGACGGAAAACCAGCAAAACATGTAAACAATTTTACGGCAAGATTGGAACACGAGGTAACGAATATGGAAATAAAGCCACTAAAATCTATTTTCACAAATCTGAAAGATCCCACACCAACACTGCAACAAAATGGAGTGGTATATGAAATCTCATGCAAAGAATATGAGGGAATATATGTAGGACAAACTTCAAAAACCTTAAAGCAACGACTTCCAGGTCATAAAAGTGACATTAACAACATCAGAAGGAGTTGTGCATTAGCGATACATATGATAGATGAAGAACACCATCCTGATTTTGAAGAAGTTAAAATATTGGACAAGGAGAAAAACCTAGGAAAAAGACTGCTCCTGGAGATGGTAAGAATTTCCCAGGAAGAACATTGTATCAACGCCAGAAGGGACATCCAGAATTTGAGCAACAATTACTCATTATTGATCGAATGGGATAAAAGGAAGAACAACCGAGGGTCGACAGATATCCAAAATGAGATGTTGGATATCAGCTGAAGACAAGTAGGAGATAGAGATAGAAATTGTGAAGTTTTTTTGTGTAGAATTAAATGCAAGTATAAGTTTTGTCTTGTGTTTTGGTTTGAGCAATTTTTGAAGATAGAAAATTAAAACTAAAAATAACTAAAAATAATTTATATATATCTGAACTAGTGGTATCTAGAAGAAATAGTAAAATAGTAATTGTAAAAAATAAAAAATAATATAAATTTAGAAGTATAACATGATGGTAAATAAGAAGAAGAAAAAGAATAATTGTACTCGTTGACTTAAACTAAGTAGAATAAGACAGTTGACATACGTCATCCAAATGTTCGACATAGCCGAAAATATAACAACTGTTAATATTTCAATACTAATCCGTATAATCCTAATTAGAATTCATTACTACCTGTTATATTATAAAAGTAGAAATACCATGAACTACAGTTCCAGGAATATTTGCATCCCTATTTATGTATGATTACAACTTAGACAAGATAACCTCAAATTGTAAGTGCTCTAAAAACCATGTATGTATTTTTGTTAATATAAGTTTTGTGAAATTATAGCTGCTCCTGATGAAGAAGTTAGCTAACCTAAGGAATCGCAAAATATTCCTGTTGAGATGTCGACAAGATGGAATCCGACCAAAACACGTAGAAGGAGGACTAAGGAGGATATACCAACAACTTAAGTATAAAGACGGAAACCAGCAAAACATGTAAACAATTTTACGGCAAGATTGGAACACGAGGTAACGAATATGGAAATAAAGCCACTAAAATCTATTTTCACAAATCTGAAAGATCCCACACCAACACTGCAACAAAATGGAGTGGTATATGAAATCTCATGCAAAGAATATGAGGGAATATATGTAGGACAAACTTCAAAAACCTTAAAGCAACGACTTCCAGGTCATAAAAGTGACATTAACAACATCAGAAGGAGTTGTGCATTAGCGATACATATGATAGATGAAGAACACCATCCTGATTTTGAAGAAGTTAAAATATTGGACAAGGAGAAAAACCTAGGAAAAAGACTGCTCCTGGAGATGGTAAGAATTTCCCAGGAAGAACATTGTATCAACGCCAGAAGGGACATCCAGAATTTGAGCAACAATTACTCATTATTGATCGAATGGGATAAAAGGAAGAACAACCGAGGGTCGACAGATATCCAAAATGAGATGTTGGATATCAGCTGAAGACAAGTAGGAGATAGAGATAGAAATTGTGAAGTTTTTTTGTGTAGAATTAAATGCAAGTATAAGTTTTGTCTTGTGTTTTGGTTTGAGCAATTTTGAAGATAGAAAATTAAAACTAAAAATAACTAAAAATAATTTATATATATCTGAACTAGTGGTATCTAGAAGAAATAGTAAAATAGTAATTGTAAAAAATAAAAAATAATATAAATTTAGAAGTATAACATGATGGTAAATAAGAAGAAGAAAAAGAATAATTGTACTCGTTGACTTAAACTAAGTAGAATAAGACAGTTGACATACGTCATCCAAATGTTCGACATAGCCGAAAATATAACAACTGTTAATATTTCAATACTAATCCGTATAATCCTAATTAGAATTCATTACTACCTGTAATATCATAAAAGTAGAAATACCATGAACTACAGTTCCAGGAATATTTGCATCCCTATTTATGTATGATTACAACTTAGACAAGATAACCTCAAATTGTAAGTGCTCTAAAAACCATGTATGTATTTTTGTTAATATAAGTTTTGTGAAATTAAAGCTGCTCCTGATGAAGGACTAAAATAGTCCGAAAGCTCGAGCTAAAGAAACAAGAGTATTCTTTTTGAAATTGACTGCAACCCAAATAACCCGAATCCGATTAAACCAGAACAGTCGACTACATACCTATCTAAATTAGAACAAAATGGGATTTTTTGAGAACACCCACCGCAATTATAGCAGAGACAAAGCAACGCAAATGAAAGAGTTCATGAACAACCTAAAGAAGTTAGCTAACCTAAGGAATCGCAAAATATTCCTGTTGAGATGTCGACAAGATGGAATCCGACCAAAACACGTAGAAGGAGGACTAAGGAGGATATACCAACAACTTAAGTATAAAGACGGAAAACCAGCAAAACATGTAAACAATTTTACGGCAAGATTGGAACACGAGGTAACGAATATGGAAATAAAGCCACTAAAATCTATTTTCACAAATCTGAAAGATCCCACACCAACACTGCAACAAAATGGAGTGGTATATGAAATCTCATGCAAAGAATATGAGGGAATATATGTAGGACAAACTTCAAAAACCTTAAAGCAACGACTTCCAGGTCATAAAAGTGACATTAACAACATCAGAAGGAGTTGTGCATTAGCGATACATATGATAGATGAAGAACACCATCCTGATTTTGAAGAAGTTAAAATATTGGACAAGGAGAAAAACCTAGGAAAAAGACTGCTCCTGGAGATGGTAAGAATTTCCCAGGAAGAACATTGTATCAACGCCAGAAGGGACATCCAGAATTTGAGCAACAATTACTCATTATTGATCGAATGGGATAAAAGGAAGAACAACCGAGGGTCGACAGATATCCAAAATGAGATGTTGGATATCAGCTGAAGACAAGTAGGAGATAGAGATAGAATTGTGAAGTTTTTTTGTGTAGAATTAAATGCAAGTATAAGTTTTGTCTTGTGTTTTGGTTTGAGCAATTTTGAAGATAGAAAATTAAAACTAAAAATAACTAAAAATAATTTATATATATCTGAACTAGTGGTATCTAGAAGAAATAGTAAAATAGTAATTGTAAAAAATAAAAAATAATATAAATTTAGAAGTATAACATGATGGTAAATAAGAAGAAGAAAAAGAATAATTGTACTCGTTGACTTAAACTAAGTAGAATAAGACAGTTGACATACGTCATCCAAATGTTCGACATAGCCGAAAATATAACAACTGTTAATATTTCAATACTAATCCGTATAATCCTAATTAGAATTCATTACTACCTGTAATATTATAAAAGTAGAAATACCATGAACTACAGTTCCAGGAATATTTGCATCCCTATTTATGTATGATTACAACTTAACAAGATAACCTCAAATTGTAAGTGCTCTAAAAACCATGTATGTATTTTTGTTAATATAAGTTTTGTGAAATTATAGCTGCTCCTGATGAAGGACTAAAATAGTCCGAAAGCTCGAGCTAAAGAAACAAGAGTATTCTTTTTGAAATTGACTGCAACCCAAATAACCCGAATCCGATTAAACCAGAACAGTCGACTACATACCTATCTAAATTAGAACAAAATGGGATTTTTTGAGAACATCCACCGCAATTATAGCAGAGACAAAGCAACGCAAATGAAAGAGTTCATGAACAACCTAAAGAAGTTAGCTAACCTAAGGAATCGCAAAATATTCCTGTTGAGATGTCGACAAGATGGAATCCGACCAAAACACGTAGAAGGAGGACTAAGGAGGATATACCAACAACTTAAGTATAAAGACGGAAAACCAGCAAAACATGTAAACAATTTACGGCAAGATTGGAACACGAGGTAACGAATATGGAAATAAAGCCACTAAAATCTATTTTCACAAATCTGAAAGATCCCACACCAACACTGCAACAAATGGAGTGGTATATGAAATCTCATGCAAAGAATATGAGGGAATATATGTAGGACAAACTTCAAAAACCTTAAAGCAACGACTTCCAGGTCATAAAAGTGACATTAACAACATCAGAAGGAGTTGTGCATTAGCGATACATATGATAGATGAAGAACACCATCCTGATTTTGAAGAAGTTAAAATATTGGACAAGGAGAAAAACCTAGGAAAAAGACTGCTCCTGGAGATGGTAAGAATTTCCCAGGAAGAACATTGTATCAACGCCAGAAGGGACATCCAGAATTTGAGCAACAATTACTCATTATTGATCGAATGGGATAAAAGGAAGAACAACCGAGGGTCGACAGATATCCAAAATGAGATGTTGGATATCAGCTGAAGACAAGTAGGAGATAGAGATAGAAATTGTGAAGTTTTTTTGTGTAGAATTAAATGCAAGTATAAGTTTTGTCTTGTGTTTTGGTTTGAGCAATTTGAAGATAGAAAATTAAAACTAAAAATAACTAAAAATAATTTATATATATCTGAACTAGTGGTATCTAGAAGAAATAGTAAAATAGTAATTGTAAAAAATAAAAAATAATATAAATTTAGAAGTATAACATGATGGTAAATAAGAAGAAGAAAAAGAATAATTGTACTCGTTGACTTAAACTAAGTAGAATAAGACAGTTGACATACGTCATCCAAATGTTCGACATAGCCGAAAATATAACAACTGTTAATATTTCAATACTAATCCGTATAATCCTAATTAGAATTCATTACTACCTGTAATATTATAAAAGTAGAAATACCATGAACTACAGTTCCAGGAATATTTGCATCCCTATTTATGTATGATTACAACTTTAACAAGATAACCTCAAATTGTAAGTGCTCTAAAAACCATGTATGTATTTTTGTTAATATAAGTTTTGTGAAATTATAGCTGCTCCTGATGAAGGACTAAAATAGTCCGAAAGCTCGAGCTAAAGAAACAAGAGTATTCTTTTTGAAATTGACTGCAACCCAAATAACCCGAATCCGATTAAACCAGAACAGTCGACTACATACCTATCTAAATTAGAACAAAATGGGATTTTTTGAGAACATCCACCGCAATTATAGCAGAGACAAAGCAACGCAAATGAAAGAGTTCATTAACAACCTAAAGAAGTTAGCTAACCTAAGGAATCGCAAAATATTCCTGTTGAGATGTCGACAAGATGGAATCCGACCAAAACACGTAGAAGGAGGACTAAGGAGGATATACCAACAACTTAAGTATAAAGACGGAAAACCAGCAAAACATAAACAATTTTACGGCAAGATTGGAACACGAGGTAACGAATATGGAAATAAAGCCACTAAAATCTATTTTCACAAATCTGAAAGATCCCACACCAACACTGCAACAAAATGGAGTGGTATATGAAATCTCATGCAAAGAATATGAGGGAATATATGTAGGACAAACTTCAAAAACCTTAAAGCAACGACTTCCAGGTCATAAAAGTGACATTAACAACATCAGAAGGAGTTGTGCATTAGCGATACATATGATAGATGAAGAACACCATCCTGATTTTGAAGAAGTTAAAATATTGGACAAGGAGAAAAACCCAGGAAAAAGACTGCTCCTGGAGATGGTAAGAATTTCCCAGGAAGAACATTGTATCAACGCCAGAAGGGACATCCAGAATTTGAGCAACAATTACTCATTATTGATCGAATGGGATAAAAGGAAGAACAACCGAGGGTCGACAGATATCCAAAATGAGATGTTGGATATCAGCTGAAGACAAGTAGGAGATAGAGATAGATATTGTGAAGTTTTTTGTGTAGAATTAAATGCAAGTATAAGTTTTGTCTTGTGTTTTGGTTTGAGCAATTTTGAAGATAGAAAATTAAAACTAAAAATAACTAAAAATAATTTATATATATCTGAACTAGTGGTATCTAGAAGAAATAGTAAAATAGTAATTGTAAAAAATAAAAAATAATATAATTTAGAAGTATAACATGATGGTAAATAAGAAGAAGAAAAAGAATAATTGTACTCGTTGACTTAAACTAAGTAGAATAAGACAGTGGACATACGTCATCCAAATGTTCGACATAGCCGAAAATATAACAACTGTTAATATTTCAATACTAATCCGTATAATCCTAATTAGAATTCATTACTACCTGTAATATTATAAAAGTAGAAATACCATGAACTACAGTTCCAGGAATATTTGCATCCCTATTTATGTATGATTACAACTTTAACAAGATAACCTCAAATTGTAAGTGCTCTAAAAACCATGTATGTATTTTTGTTAATATAAGTTTTGTGAAATTATAGCTGCTCCTGATGAAGGACTAAAATAGTCCGAAAGCTCGAGCTAAAGAAACAAGAGTATTCTTTTTGAAATTGACTGCAACCCAAATAACCCGAATCCGATTAAACCAGAACAGTCGACTACATACCTATCTAAATTAGAACAAAATGGGATTTTTTGAGAACATCCACCGCAATTATAGCAGAGACAAAGCAACGCAAATGAAAGAGTTCATGAACAACCTAAAGAAGTTAGCTAACCTAAGGAATCGCAAAATATTCCTGTTGAGATGTCGACAAGATGGAATCCGACCAAAACACGTAGAAGGAGGACTAAGGAGGATATACCAACAACTTAAGTATAAAGACGGAAAACCAGCAAAACATGTAAACAATTTTACGGCAAGATTGGAACACGAGGTAACGAATATGGAAATAAAGCCACTAAAATCTATTTTCACAAATCTGAAAGATCCCACACCAACACTGCAACAAAATGGAGTGGTATATGAAATCTCATGCAAAGAATATGAGGGAATATATGTAGGACAAACTTCAAAAACCTTAAAGCAACGACTTCCAGGTCATAAAAGTGACATTAACAACATCAGAAGGAGTTGTGCATTAGCGATACATATGATAGATGAAGAACACCATCCTGATTTTGAAGAAGTTAAAATATTGGACAAGGAGAAAAACCTAGGAAAAAGACTGCTCCTGGAGATGGTAAGAATTTCCCAGGAAGAACATTGTATCAACGCCAGAAGGGACATCCAGAATTTGAGCAACAATTACTCATTATTGATCGAATGGGATAAAAGGAAGAACAACCGAGGGTCGACAGATATCCAAAATGAGATGTTGGATATCAGCTGAAGACAAGTAGGAGATAGAGATAGATATTGTGAAGTTTTTTTGTGTAGAATTAAATGCAAGTATAAGTTTTGTCTTGTGTTTTGGTTTGAGCAATTTTGAAGATAGAAAATTAAAACTAAAAATAACTAAAAATAATTTATATATATCTGAACTAGTGGTATCTAGAAGAAATAGTAAAATAGTAATTGTAAAAAATAAAAATAATATAAATTTAGAAGTATAACATGATGGTAAATAAGAAGAAGAAAAAGAATAATTGTACTCGTTGACTTAAACTAAGTAGAATAAGACAGTTGACATACGTCATCCAAATGTTCGACATAGCCGAAAATATAACAACTGTTAATATTTCAATACTAATCCGTATAATCCTAATTAGAATTCATTACTACCTGTAATATTATAAAAGTAGAAATACCATGAACTACAGTTCCAGGAATATTTGCATCCCTATTTATGTATGATTACAACTTTAACAAGATAACCTCAAATTGTAAGTGCTCTAAAAACCATGTATGTATTTTGTTAATATAAGTTTTGTGAAATTATAGCTGCTCCTGATGAAGGACTAAAATAGTCCGAAAGCTCGAGCTAAAGAAACAAGAGTATTCTTTTTGAAATTGACTGCAACCCAAATAACCCGAATCCGATTAAACCAGAACAGTCGACTACATACCTATCTAAATTAGAACAAAATGGGATTTTTTGAGAACATCCACCGCAATTATAGCAGAGACAAAGCAACGCAAATGAAAGAGTTCATGAACAACCTAAAGAAGTTAGCTAACCTAAGGAATCGCAAAATATTCCTGTTGAGATGTCGACAAGATGGAATCCGACCAAAACACGTAGAAGGAGGACTAAGGAGGATATACCAACAACTTAAGTATAAAGACGGAAAACCAGCAAAACATGTAAACAATTTTACGGCAAGATTGGAACACGAGGTAACGAATATGGAAATAAAGCCACTAAAATCTATTTTCACAAATCTGAAAGATCCCACACCAACACTGCAACAAAATGGAGTGGTATATGAAATCTTATGCAAAGAATATGAGGGAATATATGTAGGACAAACTTCAAAAACCTTAAAGCAACGACTTCCAGGTCATAAAAGTGACATTAACAACATCAGAAGGAGTTGTGCATTAGCGATACATATGATAGATGAAGAACACCATCCTGATTTTGAAGAAGTTAAAATATTGGACAAGGAGAAAAACCTAGGAAAAAGACTGCTCCTGGAGATGGTAAGAATTTCCCAGGAAGAACATTGTATCAACGCCAGAAGGGACATCCAGAATTTGAGCAACAATTACTCATTATTGATCGAATGGGATAAAAGGAAGAACAACCGAGGGTCGACAGATATCCAAAATGAGATGTTGGATATCAGCTGAAGACAAGTAGGAGATAGAGATAGATATTGTGAAGTTTTTTTGTGTAGAATTAAATGCAAGTATAAGTTTTGTCTTGTGTTTTGGTTTGAGCAATTTTGAAGATAGAAAATTAAAACTAAAAATAACTAAAAATAATTTATATATATCTGAACTAGTGGTATCTAGAAGAAATAGTAAAATAGTAATTGTAAAAAATAAAAAATAATATAAATTTAGAAGTATAACATGATGGTAAATAAGAAGAAGAAAAAGAATAATTGTACTCGTTGACTTAAACTAAGTAGAATAAGACAGTTGACATACGTCATCCAAATGTTCGACATAGCCGAAAATATAACAACTGTTAATATTTCAATACTAATCCGTATAATCCTAATTAGAATTCATTACTACCTGTAATATTATAAAAGTAGAAATACCATGAACTACAGTTCCAGGAATATTTGCATCCCTATTTATGTATTATTATTATTATTATTATTATTTATTGAAGATAAGAGCCAAGTTAAACAAAACTATGGGGCTCAGAATACATAAAAAACATAAGACAGTTACAGCGCACAATTTTACAAACTGAATTGGTTGAAGCGGTCTAAATTGTTTTTGAAGTTATTCACACTGTCACTGTTCACTACGACGGGCGGAAGGTGATTCCAGGTGTTGAAGATGCGATTAGGCAAAAAGTTTTCTCTGGCTGCATGGTGGAAGTTTTCGCGGTACAGCTTGAATTGGTGGCCACGCAGTCGCTGATCGGAATTCAGATGATACAAACCTGACAGTTCAACGCCGAACAGACTCCTTAATGCCCTATAAGTTGTTATTAGGTCACCTCGCAAGCGACGGTCTTTGAAACGGGGTAGATCCAGGATATCAAGTCGATTCTCGTAACCTGGACGATAGGAACCGAAGGCCATCCTTGTGGCTCGCCTTTGTACGTTCTCTAAAGAAGTTCTGTCACCAATCAGTCTCGTATCCCAAACAGGACCAGCGTACTCGAGTATAGGTCGTATGTAAGTTGTGTATAGGGAGCGACATGTGTTTAAGCTACACCTTCCAAAAACTTTCTCTAAGAGGTAGCAAATTCTGGTAGCCTTTGAACAGGTTAACCGTATATGTTCCGACCAACTTAGATTTTCTGTTACCACAACGCCCAGATCAGTGTGACTGGAGCAACGAGAAAGTGTGACACCATTAATACTGTATTGCTGTTTAGGATTTCTAGTTCCCATGTGTAAGACAACACATTTTTCTGGGTTTACGGGTAACAGCCAGTCATTGCACCATTTTTCGATGATGATCAGATCCTGCTGAAGGGAATCGTTATCGGCTCCTGGAGTAGCATACAGTTTAGTGTCATCAGCAAACATGGAAACACAGGATTTGAGCAACCCAGGCAAGTCGGATGTATAGAGGAGGAACAAAAGCGGCCCCAACACCGATCCCTGGGGTACACCGCTTATCACAGGTCTTGGAGTGGAAAAATATTTACCAACCGAACACAAAATTGACGCTCAGTCAGGAAGGCCTCGATCCAAGAGAGGAGGCTGCCTCGGATTCCGAGATGATCTAACTTCGCTAGCAGTCGTCTGCGTGGTACCTTGTCGAAAGCCCGTGCAAAATCAAGGTATATAACGTCCACTGGTGCACCAGAATCAAGCGCTCTTGTCCAATCGTCAAGACATCTGAGGAGATTAGTTATGACAGATCTCCCTGGTAAAAAACCATGTTGGTTCTCTGGGATTTTGTTATTTTCGAGAGCGAATTTGAGGATTTCTGCCGTGATCATCCTTTCACATATCTTCGCTGCGACGGATACCAGACTTATGGGTCTGTAGTTAGATGCAGATGTCTTGGAACCCTTCTTGAAAATCGGTGTAACGGATGCGCTGAGCCAATCTTTTGGTAATGTTGATGTGGCAAAAGAACTGTTGAAAATGATAGACAGAGGTAGGGCAAGAGTTGAAGCACAATTTTTCAGGACATATGGCGTTATCATATCTGGACCTGGAGCTGACGAAGTGTCCAGATTCTTCAAATGTGTTTCGACGTCAATTTCAGAGAAGTGAACTATTTCGAGTTTCGCAGCAGATCTGGGCGATGATAAGGTCGGTAGGGGACCAAGTGGTTCCTCAGTAAACGATGAGGAGAATGCATCAGCCAGAACTTCGGCAGACTGTATCTCGTTAACACACAATTCTCCAGAAGCATCGCGTACAATTGGAGTAGAAACTTTCGTGTTCAAGGAGTTGCGTACATACTTGTAAAAGTTCTTTTTATGATTACAACTTTAACAAGATAACCTCAAATTGTAAGTGCTCTAAAAACCATGTATGTATTTTTGTTAATATAAGTTTTGTGAAATTATAGCTGCTCCTGATGAAGGACTAAAATAGTCCGAAAGCTCGAGCTAAAGAAACAAGAGTATTCTTTTTGAAATTGACTGCAACCCAAATAACCCGAATCCGATTAAACCAGAACAGTCGACTACATACCTATCTAAATTAGAACAAAATGGGATTTTTTGAGAACATCCACCGCAATTATAGCAGAGACAAAGCAACGCAAATGAAAGAGTTCATGAACAACCTAAAGAAGTTAGCTAACCTAAGGAATCGCAAAATATTCCTGTTGAGATGTCGACAAGATGGAATCCGACCAAAACACGTAGAAGGAGGACTAAGGAGGATATACCAACAACTTAAGTATAAAGACGGAAAACCAGCAAAACATGTAAACAATTTTACGGCAAGATTGGAACACGAGGTAACGAATATGGAAATAAAGCCACTAAAATCTATTTTCACAAATCTGAAAGATCCCACACCAACACTGCAACAAAATGGAGTGGTATATGAAATCTCATGCAAAGAATATGAGGGAATATATGTAGGACAAACTTCAAAAACCTTAAAGCAACGACTTCCAGGTCATAAAAGTGACATTAACAACATCAGAAGGAGTTGTGCATTAGCGATACATATGATAGATGAAGAACCCATCCTGATTTTGAAGAAGTTAAAATATTGGACAAGGAGAAAAACCTAGGAAAAAGACTGCTCCTGGAGATGGTAAGAATTTCCCAGGAAGAACATTGTATCAACGCCAGAAGGGACATCCAGAATTTGAGCAACAATTACTCATTATTGATCGAATGGGATAAAAGGAAGAACAACCGAGGGTCGACAGATATCCAAAATGAGATGTTGGATATCAGCTGAAGACAAGTAGGAGATAGAGATAGATATTGTGAAGTTTTTTTGTGTAGAATTAAATGCAAGTATAAGTTTTGTCTTGTGTTTTGGTTTGAGCAATTTTGAAGATAGAAAATTAAAACTAAAAATAACTAAAAATAATTTATATATATCTGAACTAGTGGTATCTAGAAGAAATAGTAAAATAGTAATTGTAAAAAATAAAAAATAATATAAATTTAGAAGTATAACATGATGGTAAATAAGAAGAAGAAAAAGAATAATTGTACTCGTTGACTTAAACTAAGTAGAATAAGACAGTTGACATACGTCATCCAAATGTTCGACATAGCCGAAAATATAACAACTGTTATATTTCAAATAATCCGTATAATCCTAATTAGAATTCATTACTACCTGTAATATTATAAAAGTAGAAATACCATGAACTACAGTTCCAGGAATATTTGCATCCCTATTTATGTATGATTATTACAACTTTAACAAGATAACCTCAAATTGTAAGTGCTCTAAAAACCATGTATGTATTTTTGTTAATATAAGTTTTGTGAAATTATAGCTGCTCCTGATGAAGGACTAAAATAGTCCGAAAGCTCGAGCTAAAGAAACAAGAGTATTCTTTTTGAAATTGACTGCAACCCAAATAACCCGAATCCGATTAAACCAGAACAGTCGACTACATACCTATCATTCATTAAGTCAATAGACTGTAACTTGAATATTGGCCAATAAAAAATTTGAAAGAATGATTATAAAACTTGAATAGTATATAAAAAAATGTATTGTTCCATAGAATATCCCAAAAAAATTTCGCCATACACATTACAATTTGTTCATAATAATGAGAACATAAAGAGTTGTTCCAGTCCATTACATACATCGAGATCGTTTTTTTTAACACCAGATTTGTAATAAAGGAAATATTTAACAACTTAGATATCCATAGAGGTGGGCCGAAAAAAAAATTATATTTTAGTTTTGTCTATTCCAATCAGGCGAAAGTCTGTTCTGACGATTCCATAAAGCTTAGTGCTTGGTAATTTCTGAAAGTGCTTGGGAGCACTGCGGTGCTTAGGAGCACTTGTTCGAATTAATGAGCACTAAGCCCTTTCAAAAACTCGCGAAGCACCAAGCACTAAGTACTGGTTCAATCTAGTGCTCGCGAGCACAGTGCTTGCGAGTACAAAAGTGGTTCGAGTGCTTTCATGAGCACTAAGCACGAGACTTCGGCACAGCTCTGTAATCTGGAAATATCTAAAGTCAGCAGAAATATATGAACAATAGGCTCATTGTTGGGGGAATGCCAGCAACATTCTACATCCGGATTTTTGACTTGCAATACAACTGTTATGTTTATGCATCAATTTTTTTCAGGATGGACTGACAACTTAATTGAAGTAAGGAAATAAAAATACACTGTTTTCATTTTAATCAGCTATCGATTTTGGCAGAATACTCATACCATCCTCCTGCAATGACAGGAGCATTAATCGAATTGATATTATGTCGAACCTCTGTTACAGAATCGCTATATGAGAAGATTCAAGTACCAGTCATCTTATCATTTCTTTTACTTTCTTTAGGTTTCTCATTATTGAGTTCTTTTCAGTCAGTTTTTTTTTCAGTGAAAAATTTTTTTTTAACTGATTATTTTCAGCCAGAAATTTGTTCTCATCTTCCACTTCGGGTTTATTCTCTTAATCAGGAGATCTTGAGTTGATGATTTACCACTTACTTTTTTCTAGCTCCGCCACAAAAAAATTCCATCTTATTTGTTGTCAAGAACTCATTGTTTTTCTATAATTTTAGGAATTTTATTTTCTGTTTCGAGAACACATGCTTTACTTCCAATTTTTTTATATGACGTCATTGTAATTTTATATTTGCAAACGCCCTATTGACCACTTCCTTCTATAACCTACCGTTTTCAGAATATTTCGAATAAACTCGGTAGCAATCGGTAGCAATCAGTAGCAAATGAAAAAATACATTTTTCATCTTTCATTGGAAATATTTCGATAACTGTTCATCCGATTAGAATGATTGATACCTCATTGCATAGGTAAATTAATTTTCTACAAACGCCCTATTGACCACTTTCTTCTATATTTTACCGTTTTCAGAATATTTCGAATGAACTCGGTGGCAATCGTTAGTAAATGAAAAATACATTTCTTCATATTTCATTGAACATATTTCGATAACTGTTCATTCGATTAGAATGATTGATACCCTATTGCATAGGTAAATTAATTCTCTACAAAAGGCCTTTCGACCACTTTCTTCTATAACCTACCGTTTTCAGAATAATTCGAATAAACCGGGTAGCAATCGGTTGCAAATGAAAAAATACATTTTTTCATCTTTCATCTATACTAATATCATAAAGAGAAAAGATTTGAATGTTTGTGGGTTTGTGAGTTTGTGGCGTTGATACGCGTTAACTATAAAACTACTCGACCGATTTCAATAATTATTTCACCCCTAGAATGCTACACTATCCTGAGTAACATAGGCTTTACTTTTCACCCGAGAAATCTGAGGAAACCTACAATAACTTCAATGATAATGAATATGAGTACCAAAATCAGATATTTTCAGGTGCGCTGCGAAAACCGTAAGACGTACATGGAAACAATGTAAAACGGAAATGTATCTCTTCAATAGTTCTACAAAACAGACCGCGATAGCATACAGGGTTTCCGGGGAATAACTGTACATACTCATACCAGAGAAAGAGTTGGACCAGCTGATCACGAAATGACTATAAAAAAATAATTTTTGGATTTCCTTACAAAGCTACAGGGTGATTTTCGAAATTCATGGAAATACTTACATCATCATTAAATCCAAACTGATTGACGGATATTATTGAACTTGGGATGTTATTGGCACATGCTAAGGTCGAGTCAGAAAGATATCAATTAATCTTCATTTAAAGTGTTCAGGGTGAAAAAAACACTTTGTATTTCGAATTACAAATAATTGATTCGCTTTTTATAAAGAAGCAAAATTATGCTTCAATTTGTGATATCGCTTGAAGTTGTCACATCAACAATTATTTTTTTTATTAATTTTGAATTTGGATAAAGTTCGAAAAATTGAATTTACTTACCTGAACAGGACTTAGCTATCTTGTAAAGGTCGAAAAAAAAATTATGAATTTTCTAAAAAGGTCACTGAAGGTGAGGAAGATTATAATAGTTTGTTGATAAACTGGGTGGCCACCCCAGACGCGGATCTCATTGCGATGGAGTAAGTGAACGTTTTTTTCAAAAAAAAAAAATCGATGATTTGTATAGGGTATACATAAGCATTTTTCAAAATAATTCGTATGTATACCGGGTGTTCGACAACAAAGATGAAAAAAATACTTTTTCATCTTTCATTGGGAATATTTCCATAACTGTTCATCCGATTAGAATCATTGATACCTCATTGAATAGGTAAATTGATTCCCTACAAACGTTCTATTGACCACTTTCTTCTATACTTTAACGTTCCTCGAAATATTTCGAATAAACTCGGTGACAATCAGTAGTATAGGAAAAAATACATTTTTTCATTTTTCATTGAAAATATTTCGATAACTGTTCGTCCGATCGAAATGATTGATACCTCATTAATATATGTTAATTAATTCTCTACAAAAGGCCTATTGACCACTTTCTTTTATAGCCTACCGTCCTCAGAATATTTCGAATAAACCGGTAAGCAATCGGAAGCAAATTTTTTCTTTGGAAATATTTCGATAACTGTTCATCCGATTAGAAAGATTGATACCTCATTGCATATGTAAATCAATTCTCTACAAACGCTCTATTGCCCACTTTCTTCTATATTTTACTGTTTTTAGAATATTCCGAATAAACTCGGTAGAAATCGGTAGTAAATGAAAAAATACATTTTTTCATCTTTCATTGGAAATATTTCCATAACTGTTGAACGCTCTATTGACCACTTTCTTCTATGTTTTACCGTTTACATGTTTCGATAACTGTTCATTCGATTAGAATGATTGATACCTCATTGCATATGTAAATTAATTCTCTACAAAAGCCCCTCCGACCACTTCCTCCTATAACTTACCGTTTTCAGACTATTTCGAAGAAACTGGGTAGCAATCGGTAGCAAATGAAAAAATACATTTTTTCATCTTTCATTCGAAATATTTCGATAACTGTTCATTCGATTAAAATGATCGATTCCTCATTGCATGGATGAATTAATTCTCTACAAAAGCCCTATTGACCACTTTCTTCTATATTTCACCGTTTTCAGAATATCCCGAATAAACTCGGTAGCAATCGGTTGCAAATGAAAAAATAAATTTTTTCATCTTTCATCCATACTAATATTATAAATGCGAAAGTAACTCTGTCTGTCTGTCTGTACTCTTTCACGCCTAAACGGCTGAACGAATTTGATAAAATTTGGTATGGTGATAGATGATAACCTAGAAATGGTCAAAGGCTATAAATAATCACGCCATCGTTCTTAGGAGGTAGGCATTCGGCAGATATCTAAATTGAGTTAGTGATATTTAGTCGTTTTTGTTGGGAATTTTGCTCTTTCACGTCTAAACGGCTGAACAGATTTTGATGAAATTTAGTAAGGTAATAGATGGTTACCTTAAAACGGATATAAGATCAAAATGATCACGTCATCGTACTTAGGGGGTAGGAAGTAGGCAGAAAACTGAATTGAGTAAGAGATTTTTTTTATGGTTTTTGCTGGGAGTTTTGCTCTATCATGCCAAAACGACTGAACGGATTTTGATGAAATTTAGTTAGGTGATAGATAGTAACCTAGAAAAAATATGGGATATTAATATCGAAAATATTGAAATACATTTTTTCATTTTTCATTGGAAATATTTCGATGACTGTTCATCCGATTAGAATGACTAATACCTCATTGCATAGGTAAATTAATCATCTACAACGCCTCATTGACCACTTTCTTCTATGTTTTACCTTTTTCAAAATATTCCGAATAAACTCGGTAGCAATCGGTAGCAAATGAAAAAATACATTTTTTCATCTTTCATTGGAAATATTTCGATAACTGTTAATCCAATTAGAATGATTGATATCTCATTGCATAGGTAAATTAATTCTCTACAAACGCCTCATTGACCACTTTCTTCTATATTTTACCGTTTTCAAAATATTCCGAATAACCTCGGTGGCAATCGGTAGTAAATGAAAAAATACATTTTTTCATCTTTCATTGAAAATATTTCGATAACTGTTCATCCGATCAGAATGATTAATACCGCATTGCATAGGTTAGTTAATTCTCTACAAACGCCCTATTGACCACTTCTTTCTATAACCTACCGTTTTCAGAATATTCCGAATAAACTCGGTAGCAATTGGTAGCAATCAGTAGGAAATGAAAAAATACCCTTGTTCATCTCTCATTGGAAATATTTCGATAACTGTTAATCCGATTAGAATGATAGATACCTCATTGCATAGGTAAATTAATTTTCTACTACGAAAGCACTTTCGACCACTTCCTTCTTCAACCTACCTTTTCAGAGTATTTCGAATAAACTCGGTGTCAATCGGTTTTCAATGAAAAATACATTTCTTCGTCTTTCATTGAACATATTTCGATAACTGTTCATTCGACTAGAATGATTGATACCTCATTGCATAGGTTAATTAATTCTCTACAAAAGCACCTTCGATCACTTCCTTCTATAACCTATCGTTTTAAGATATTCCGAATAAACCAAGTAGCAATCGGGTAGCTAATGAAAAAAATACATTTTTTCATTTTTCATTGGAATATTTTGATAACTGTTCATCATATTAGAATGACTGATACCTCATTGCATAGGATAATTAATTCTCTACAAACGCCCTATAGACCACTTCCTTCCATATTTTACCGTTTTCAGAATATTCCGAATAAACTCGGTTTTCATCTTTCATTGGAAATATTTCGACAACTGTTCATCCGATTAGAATGACTGATACCCTATTGCAAAGGTTAATTAATTCTCTACAAACGCCCTATTGACTAGTTTTTCTATAACCTACCGTTTTCAGAATATTTCGAATAAACTCGGTTGCAATCTGTAGCAAATGAAAAAATACATCTTTCATATTTTATTGTAAATATTTCGATAACTGTCATCTGATTAGAATGACTGATACCTCATTGCATAGTTTAATTAATTTCCTGCAAACGCCTTTTTGACCATTTTCTTCTATATTTTACCGTTTTCAGAATATTTCGAATAAACTCGGTGGAAATCGGTAATTATTAAAAAACACATTTTTTCATCTTTCATTGGAAATATTTCCATAACTGTTCATCCGATTAGAATGATCGATACCTCATTGCATAGGTTAATATATTCTCTACAAACGTTCTATTGACCACTTTCTTCTATATTTTACCGTTTCTAAAATAGTTCGAATAAACTCGGTTGCAATCAGTTCTATATGAAAAAATAAATTTTCCATTTTTCATTGGAAATATTTCGATAACTGTTCATCCGATTAGAATGATTGGTACCTCATTGAATAGGTAAATTGATTCTCTACAAACGCCTATGGTACACTGTCTTCTATAACCTACCGTTTTCAGAATATTTCGAATAAACTCGGTAGCAATCGGTAGCAATCAGTAGCAAATGAAAAAATACATTTTTTCCTTTCATTGGAAATATTTCGATAACTGTTCATCCGATTAGAATGATTGATACCTCATTGCATAGGTAAATTAATTTTCTACAAACGCCCTATTGACCACTTTCTTCTATATTTACCGTTTTCAGAATATTTCAAATGAAAGATGAAAAAATGTATTTTTCATTTGCTACTGATTGCTACCGATTGCTACCGAGTTTATTCGAAATATTCTGAAAACGGTAGGTTATAGAAGGAAGTGGTCAATAGGGCGTTTGCAAATATAAAATTACAATGACGTCATATAAAAAAAAATTGGAAGTAAAGCATGTGGTCTCGAAACCTAAAGCAAGTAAAAGAAATGATAAGATGACTGGCACTCGAATCTTCTCATATAGCGATTCTGTAACAGAGGTTCGCCATAATATCAATTCGATTAATGCTCCTGTCATTGCAGGAGGATGGTATGAGTTTCTGCCAAAATCGATAGCTGATTAAAAGTGCTCTTAATTCGAACAAGTGCTCCTAAGCACCGCAGTGCTCCCAAGCACTTTCAGAAATTACCAAGCACTAAGCTTTATGGAATCGTCAGAACAGACTTCGTTGCCTGATTGGAATAGACAAAAACTAAAATATAATTTTTTTTTCGGCCCACCTCTATGGATATCTAAGTTGTTAAATATTTCCTTTATTACAAATCTGGTGTTAAAAAAAACGATCTCGATGTATGTAATGGACTGGAACAACTCTTTATGTTCTCATTATTATGAACAAATTGTAATGTTGTATGGCGAAATTTTTTTGGATATTCTATGGAACAATACATTTTTTATATACTATTCAAGTTTTATAATCATTCTTTCAAATTTTTTATTGGCCAATATTCAAGTTACAGTCTATTGACTTAATGAATGATATAAGAGCTCAGAAAATGTTTTGTCCTAGCAGAGAGCATTTTTTCTAGCTCCGCCACAAAAAAAATTCCATCTTATTTGTTGTCAAGAACTCATTGTTTTCTATAATTTTAGGAATTTTATTTTCTGTTTCGAGACCACATGCTTTACTTCCAATTTTTTTTATATGACGTCATTGTAATTTTATATTTGCAAACGCCCTATTGACCACTTCCTTCTATAACCTACCGTTTTCAGAATATTTCGAATAAACTCGGTTAGCAATCGGTAGCAATCAGTAGCAAATGAAAAAATACATTTTTTCATCTTTCATCGGAAATATTTCGATAACTGTTCATACGATTAGAATGATTGATACCTATTGCATAGGTAAATTAATTCTCTACAGAAGGCCTTTCGACCACTTTCTTCTATAACCTACCGTTTTCAGAATAATCTTTCATCTATACTAAATTATAAAGAGAAAAGATTTGAATGTTGTGGGTTTGTGAGTTTGTGGCGTTGATACGCGTTAACTTATAAACTACTCGACCGATTTCAATAATTCTTTCACCCCTAGAATGCTACACTATCCTGAGTAACATAGGCTTTACTTTCACCCGAGAAATCTGAGGAAACCTACAATAACTTCAATGATAATGAATATGAGTACCAAAATCAGATATTTTCAGGTGCGCTGCGAAAACCGTAAGACGTACATGGAAACAATGTATAACGGAAATGTATCTTTTTAATAGTTCTACAAAACAGTCCGCGATAGCATACAGGTGTCCGGGGAATAACTGTACATACTCATA
>JACDNR010000837.1:0-39284 GCA_013421045.1 Propylea japonica | reverse complement strand
TTCACGAAATCAACTGAGGTTTTTTGATATGAGTCCAGAAACTGAAATATATACAGGGTGACCAACATATTGATGGCAACTTCATTTTTCAAATGGAACACCCTGTATATTTTTCCATATTTTGGTTAGCTCTTTTTCCCCTGATTTCGAATATGTAACATATGTTGGTCTTTCCTTTTATTTGAGCACTACAGACTTTCAAATTTCATAAACCATCTGGCATAGCGTTTTGGAAGTTCGTGAATATTTAAGTGACCAATTTGATCTTTTGATTGGTAATGGCGCATACATTTTATGGCCACCAATAGTCCCCGATTTAACACCGTTGGACACGTTTTTATAGCCGTTCCTGAAGAAAAAAATTACTTCAGCATAATGACAATCAATGAAAGAGGAGATTAATATTAATGATATTAAAATCAACCAATATTAGACCCATAATTCGAAACTAATCCGTCAACGCACAAAGAATAATGATGATATTGTAATGATGAGAAACAAGTTTTGAAGCTTTGATTTATGACTTGAATCAGAGCCATAAAATGCTATCAATAATAATCTAAACAACTTGAGACAACTTATATGAACAATGTGTATTGAATGAAGGTGGTCATTTTGAGCAATTTCATTAGTTGATGTTATTCTTACCATACTACCATAGTTTCACCATTTTTTCGGTACGTAATTGTTAAGTCGTCATTCTAAACTAATACTTTTATAGTAGATTGTTAGGATATAAGAATTTCATAGGTATTACACATATTTTTTCATTCGGTTGTCATCATTTAAAACTTTGAAATTGACGAGACACATCCACATACGCATTTATATTCGAGATCAGGAGGAAATAGCCTATCAAAAAATGGGAAGAATATACAGGACAGGGTGTCTCATTTGACAAAATATAGTTGCATTCAATGTTGTTCAGCCTGTATATCTTCATTGACGTATATATATTCCAAAAATGAGCATTTTCAGTAAACGCACTCTGCCACTTGTAAAATGATTACAGATTTGGCAGGGGGTTCTTTAAAATTCAAAACCCTGTCGTTCTCAGAATAAAGAGATAGACCAACACATGTTACATATTCGAATCAGGGAGAAAAGAGCTAGCCAAACATGGAAAAATATACGGGGTTTTCATTTGAAAAATGAAGTTGCCATCAATATGTTGGCCACCCTGTATATATTTCAGTTTCTGGGCTCATATAAAAAAAACCTCAGTCGATTTCGTGAAACTTCCATACGAACATTTTTCGTATCTCCTTTAGTAACAAAGTTAAAGGGGGGTCAAATTATAGTGAAAAACCCGGTACAAGTCAGAAGTCTGCACCATTAAAAAATGTCTTCCAAATAAAACTTTATTCTCGACAAAATATGATAAAAACACCAATCATAAAAAATTATAATACACAAAAAATAAACCTTGCATAATAAAACAGAATAAAATAAATTAACTCGATAGTTAATAAATAATTCACCTAAAAATTTTTTATATTTCACGCACTTTCAGCGTGAAAAAAATAGAATTATATATCGAAACAAGCTTGTATAAAACTTGCGTCAGTCCAAAAATTATTACATTTAATAAATCTATAAAAATTCACGAGAAAGTCTTTCACTCCTCCAATTTTTTTTGGAAAATTATTTCAAACAATTTTATGCTTAAGAAACTAGTTCAATTGTACTATACAAAATTATTGTGGTTCGATAACCAATTCAGCGGGCTTCTGTCCCTATTCGTCGAATGTTCTATTATTTCGTTTAGACACCTTCGAATTCTTCGATTATTTCCCTGGTAGTTGTTTCTACGTCTTGCATATTTTCTGTTCCTTATCCGCTACAGAGAGCAAACATTGACAAGTTGCTTCGATCACATCGTCGTTATGAAACTCACTGCCTGTCGACTGAAAGATATAAAAATAATAATAGCACGAAAATATCGAATCTCGACCAGATTTTGGTGTCTTTGTATTAATGAGTCTTCCTGACAACATTAGTGAAAATAACAGGTGGCGGTCGGTCTTAGTTTAGAAAATATGAACCCCCAAAGTACCAAAAATTATCTATCTTCAGTCGCTTTTTTCACTATAAACCACAAACTCACTGCTCCAATTTAATCTATAAATCACCTTCGAACTTTCAATAACTATTCGATTAGTTTCATTTCAGGTATATTCAATAATTAATGCAGAAACATCGAAATTCTAGAGGTACCACATATCCACAAATTCTAAGGAAAACCCGCCGTTCTTCATGGTAAGTTTGGCACCACTGCTCCGTCCTTCGGCGAGTGACATATCAAATGATGGCGGGAATTACGGGAAGGCATCGTATCATATTCGCGCGAATGAATCTGCGGTAGTGCCAAATCTACCATTAAAAACGGCGGGCTTTCCTTAGAATTTGTGGATATGTGGTGCCTCTAGAATTTCGATGTTTCTGCATTAATTATTGAATATTCCTGAAATGAAACTAATCGAATAGTTATTTGAAAGTTCGAAGGTGATTTATAGATAAATTGGAGCAGTGAATTTGTGGTTTCATAGTGAAAAAAGCGACGTGATGATGGAACATTTTTGGAACTTTGGGGGTCCATATTTTCTATACTAAGACAGACCGCCATCTGTTAGTTTCCCTAATGTTGTTCAGGAAAACGTAATGAATATAATGACACAAAATCTGGTCGATATCTGTTGTCCACCGAAATTCAAATATTTACTCAATTCTAGATAAGTAACTGTAAAGTATATTATTGCAAAGGGTGTTGTCAAATCACGAGTTTTTAAAGGATAAATAAAATATAGATGGCGCCACTGAATTCGTCTGACTATTTTGACATTTATAGAAGTGCGATATATGACATTTATAAAATGGCTTCGTACACGATACAACTAAGGCTCTGAAAAGGGGAGTATACCAGACAGCCATGCTGGGTCCAACCACAGACTCGAAAATTACAAACAATTCGAATGAAATGAAAATCTGTAATCGAATAAATGCTTATGCTTACCTGTCTAGTCTCCAACTTTATTGTTTTGAATAAAAAATCAATACTTTCTATTAACTATTCTTCAAAAAAAGCACGCAACTAACAATAGAGCACAATAACTGAGAAATTGACATTACCATCTGTAATTTTCGAGTCTATGGTTGGACCCAGTCAGCCTGTCTGGCATACCTATCTTTCTAGTGCTCTAATACACAACAACAAATTGTTGAATTATTTTATGAAAATCAGAGTCCTGTGAAATTTTTTTTTAGAAAATTACGCTAAATCGTTCATCTGAAAGTACTATTGGTCGAATAAAAAAAAACTTCAGGAGACCGGTTCGGTAGAAGATTAAAAACGTGAATAATACTGATTTGGTTCGTGAAAGTGTTGCTGAAACTCTGAAATGTCCATTAAACGACGTCCACAACAAGTTGTACTTAGTGGGTCCACAACATCGCGTATTTTACACAAGGATTTAGCCCTAAAAGCATATATGGTTCAAATAACACAATTTTTAACTACCTTTCGACCAAATTTGAAGCTGATCAAATGAATCATTAAAGAAGACAATTAAAGAGAATTTAAAAACGATTCTTACCTGACATTTGAACTTTTGGGCTTTGGCGAAGGCACGGTATTGTTCACCTTTGGCACTATCCTTTCTATCGTGTGCTATCGTAACACCATTATTTATAACACTTCTGAAGTTTTTCCTTTCCAACGATTCCTCTATATTGCGACATCCAATTGCATTGCAGTTGCTCGAACAAGCTATCTTCGCCTGTAATAAAAGTTTGACATATTATCATTCAGTTTCAAAGTTAGTAAATAAATAAATAAACTTTATTCAGGTTACATAGTGACAAAGTCAACAAAAATGATCATTTCAAATATTATTATTGAACTCCATCAAGGAGTATGGCGGGATGTTCAACTAGGTAGTGCTGTAGCTCTTTCTTCCAAAGACTCTCATCATTAAGTTTTCTCCATTCAACTGGGAGGCTATTGCATAGCCTGATACCAAGATTCTTTATCTCAGTTATTTGTAGTCTAGTGTCTGTTATGTTATGTCTGTCGCCTAAAATCTCAGAGTAAAATGAGAGATGCCTTCACGCATTTGTAGACGCAGCAAGTAGAATCTGTTTATGCACGCGAACAACATTCCGGCGTTGCGAACTTGTGCCGTATCTTTATTCCGTATTGGGATAATTGGTCTACCGCTCCCCTACTCTGATACTAACGGCTAGCGTCTGTTACAGATAATTCTAGCAGTTTGGCAACATCGTACGTAAGTGTTATTTGTTACACGATGCGTTGTATTTACATTTTCATTTCGATTTGACGTTCATAAACTGAATTATTTTACTGATTTGGTGGCAGTTTATTGTTGATTAAGGGTATTCCGGTAATTGTAGCTATGGCAAATTACGAGAATGTTTTATTATATTCAGAAATTGTAGAAAAAAAATCTAACTTATTGTTTACATCACACCAATGCGGCAGTGAAGTGCTTCCATCTTACTCTAGAGCTTGGTTGATTACAATGCAGTAGGGGCATCTCTATGTTCAATTCTTTCTCTGAGCCTGAATATTTTCAAGTCGACAGTGTTGCCACATCTACTTTCTTATTTCAGATGGAAACTACCTGTATTTTTATATTATCTAACGATTCTATACCAAATTCGGAGTACTATCTTCTGAAAAAATTTCTCTGCCAAGCACTGTTGCCAAGTTATGCACCAATTATTGACAATTAAAATTTCAATATATTGATTATTATTCAAGCAAAAAAACCAAATAAAGCACTTTTATAGTCGAGAATCCCGAAATTCTGTCATACATTCGGTATTTTGATAGTTCTCAAAATTTTCCGAATATTTCTCTGCAAAAATGGGAGCCCAAATTGAAATATTTCGAGATTTTCAAAAGGCAACCCCAAATCTTTTCACAGCATCCGTTTCGACATGAAAAATGAAAGGCAATCTCTTTACCAAATACATAATTGGGTAAAATAAATATAATTAGTGCATAACTTGGCAACAGTGCGTGGCAGAGAAAATTTTTTATTACATATAGTACTCCGAATTTGGTATAGAATCATTATATAAATGAAAATACATATAGGTAGTTCCATTTGAAATGAGTAAGTAGATATGTTTTGGACATAGAGGTGGCAACACTGCCGACTTTAAATTTGTTTAGAACGAAGAGCCCCTTGAGTTCTAGCTTGTTCTTCAGTTAATAGGCCAAGTTAAGTGGAGAACCCTGTTTACATACCAAAATGAAAACCTCCACTTACCTCGTAACATTCACAGTATTCTTCAAGCACCCCGATCTCTTGCAATTGCACCCCTTCGTGTGCTTCTTATGGCCACGTCCCCCATATCCTTAGCTTTACCGATCTTGGGCCTGAAAGCGTTCGGATTTCTCTCCAAACACGCCTTTATCGCCCTCTGTCTGTATTCTTCGTTCTCTAAATTGTTAAAACAGTACATGCACTTGCATTGATAACAAAATTCACCGTTCGCGAAGCAATCGCAGTACAACTTCAAACATTGGGATTTCGTACAGTTGCAGGGTTTCTTGTCCTCATACCGTTGCTGTCCGGAGATGATTCTGTCGTAGGTTGAGATCTGGAAAAAAAATTGGTGGAAGTTGAGAGTTTCATGAATCTCTTAGCTTTTTCGGAAACTTACTCGATCACTAACCCGGGTTAAAACTGACAGATAAACAGTTGAATTGCTGTCAATTTGTAACCCGAGTTAGTGATCTAGTAAGTTTCCAAAAAAAGCCATATGCGAGAACAAAATATTATAGCCTATTTTTTTAAAGAGTTTTGTGCTCTTGGGTAACTCAAAAGCTCCAAATACGGCTTGCCATTAGTTGTGAAAAACCACTGGAATAGCTCAGGAGCACGAAACTCTTCAAAACGAATACTATACTATTTATAGTCCGTTCACGAAAGTTTGACCGTCGGTTGGCCATGGAAATTGGCATATTCCACTGTGTATATTAAAATTTTAGGTTATGTTGTTTATTTTTGTGTCAGGTTGATACGCAATGTTATCAATATTGCATAGAGTTCTCTGATAACTCGCAATCTCGTCGGACGAGGCGGGTACATTCGGCAACGTTGACTTTATTTTACGTTATGACAGCAAATACTGCCACATCAGATAAATAAACAAAAGCCTACTATGCGCTCAAACTTTCGTGAACGGACTATATACTCCGTTCACAGGGCACAAAGTAGGCCTTGTTTCATTATCTTAGGCTGGTAGTTTTGGGAATAATTTGCCACTTTCAATGCAACGTAGCTACGCGTAGCCAACGTAAACTAAACGTTAGTTTACGATGACTACGCGTAGCCTTGCCGTTCGACGCGTTTTCGAGTCGAGATGGAATATGCCAAATTGTCATGGCCAACTGACGGCTCAACTTTCGTGAACGGGACTATAGGGGCATTTCTATGTTTCTTCTTACTCAAAGATATAATGTCTTTCAACACCATTTCATCTACGTTGCCAATGTTTTGAAATTGTAAAGGGTTTTTCCAATAAGAGGTGTTATTTTGATATTCGAAGATAAATGCCTTTTTACAAAATAAATGATCGGATGTTTATTTCATTATTAAGAAGAAGCTATGCTGTTAATTGTGGGAAAATAACATCAGGTAAATGACCACCATGACCACGCTTACAGGACCATATCCTTTCAATGAATTTTCCATAACCAAATCGCAGAGTGGCTGCCCTATGTCCTCGATAGACTCACGAATTCCATCTTTGAGGTCTGAATCGACGCTGGCCTATTGGCGTAGACCTTCTCTTTCACGTGGCCCCAAAAGAAGAAGTCGCAAGGTGTTAAATCACAAGATCTCGGTGGCCAATTGTGATCACCTCTTCGAGAGATAACACGGTCCGGATCATTTTCATGCATTTCAAAGACCTAATCAGCAAAGACACGACGTTGTTGATGATCGGCCGGCTTGAGTTCTTGTGTTAACTGAACTTTATAAGCCTCAAGACCCAAATCTTTATGCAAAATACGGGGTTAATAACGTTTGTGGAATGCCTAATTCCAAAGAACGACGAGCAATGGAAAAACCTGGGTTTTCTTCAACACTTTCGGCTACAGCAGCAATATTCTCGGCAGTTCTTTAGCGACGTGCACGGGGGGTTTTGTTCTTCAATCACTAACTGGCACCAACAGCTCGAATTTTCCACCAATTTCTTTATTGCGGCCCGACAGGTGCTTCACGACGACCCAAAAATGTTCGAGATTTACGAACCGTCTCTGCCAAAGTTTCACCATTTTATAGTGAATTTTAATAATTTCAATGCGTTCTTGAAGAGTGTATCGTTCCATTTTTATTAATGGCGTAGTTTCTACTTGTCAAATGTCAAAAAATGACAGCTTAAAACGTGACATCTACCGAAATAGCGGGCTATTCAAAATAACATCTCTTATTGGAAAACCCTTTACAAATTTACTCAGAAATAAAGATCTTTATCGTTAACATCCCTTATCTTTCACACAAACTTCATATCATATAATAAATTACGATACATGTACTAAGAGCTCAATAAACAAATGTGCCATAAACTGAAACTTTATTTACAAGTCTGTGATACTCTTTTGTGATTGTAGGTTGTAGAAAAGTATTATATTAGAATGAAATAATGTTATTTTTTTGTATATTTTTTATGTTTTTTTTTGTTTTATTTTACTTTGTTTATAAGCTATAAACTAGGCCCTGGTGCCAGTACTTGTACTGTTTTGGGGTCAGGAATAAAGATGGTTTATTATTATTATTATAGTTACCTTGCTTCAGGTGTAGAAGCCGTACTTGCACTCGAAGAATTCTGGTGGCTCAACGGTCTCGGATTCTGTTTCGGTATGGCCAATTTAGCTGGTGCTGGGTTAGCCTGAGAGTAGTCGACAGGTAAGGTAGCATAACCACCTGGGTGTTGACCGTCACAGGTTTGCTAATAACCACTGGCTTCACGTTCTTTTGGTTAGAATGATTCGAAGATGACTGAAAATACCGTATTTTTACACCATTCATTTTTGACGTATATACAGTGAATATCACATAAAAATCTCCACGGTTCTTTTTTGCAAGAAACAATTTGTTTTTTGTTGATGAATGTAGCGCTTTGGAAGTGGATGTATCTTGCGGAGTACCTCAGGGTACCGTACTGGGACGCTTTATTTACGTCTTATGTTAATTAGCGAGTAGCAAATACAGTGGAACTTCCCTATAAGAATTTCGTACAAGACATTGCACCTTGAATTCAAATTCCATGTTGAAAACACCCTTGAAACGAAAGAAGTAAATTCTCTCTATAACGAAATATTCAAAGAACATCACTCTTTGAATGGGTATTGGTAAGATGGTAAATGGTGGGTTTTTCAGAAAATTTTCCGTAACCTAAATCATTACGGGCGGGCAGGGAGATCCTTCTGAAACAGTTTTAAATACACCCCTGGCTGTTTGCTTTCAATCTAACCATTGTGTGAAAAGTTGTGCGAAAATGTCTAAAAGCAAGTGCTTAATTTGTTTGAATGATAAACTTAAATTTATCAGTGAAGTCGACCGCGACATTGCCGACTATAGAAACAAATTTTCTGTATAACGAAATTTCTTTATAACGAATTTTTTTGCGGATTTAGCGCTTTCGTTATAGGGAAGTTCCATTGTACTCCAAACTGATTTGAGCATGATTGATGATTAGGAAAAGAGAGAGAAACGCCCTAAAATGAATTAACACGTCAGGCCAACAAGCAAAGAGGATTATTGCACAAAGAACGAGTTAAGCCTGCTTATTTGGCTTCTCACTGGATATTGCATCGTGAGATTTCACCTCTGAAAAACAATCAATATCAAAAAGAGGTTACGTTCCTGAGAAAAATGAAGTTGTAGAAAAAACAACGCACAAAATACCCCATTGGTCGCTGTGCAGAAAGGCAGTCATTGTTTCAATCGACCACAATCTGATAATAATAATAATAATACCCTTATTCCTCCTCCTTTGTATTTCGAAAATTGATACCCAAAAGTTGAATACCAAAAGCTCAATAAATCACTTATTATACAAAAAAAGCGTGGAAACTTTTTATATGACCCTGTAAAAAACAATTCATTTTTTTTAGCTTACCCCCATTTCCGAAAACACAAGACTTCCACCAGGCGTCGTATGTAGGATATATTCGGTTTCGTGTTGGTAGTACTCACTGTAACAGTCGACGCAGGGGTTGAGACAACCGTTGTTGATGGTACAAACTTTATATATTGCACCTATAGGAGGTTTAAAATATAAAATGTTATGAGAAATGAAGGATTCTTGAAATAAATATAAAACAACATTTTTTTTATATCACCATTATTTGTACTACATATTTCCATCATTTGTCACTGTAATTTTCAATGCTTCAACAAGCTGTGAAGAATTCTGTAGCTTCTACAAAATCATCATGATTTAAATTCTGTAGCTCATTACAATCGAAAGTTACGAGTGTTTACTGACGGTCGGACAGAGTTATTTTTTAACTTCAGGTTCTTGATTAGTGAGTCCAAAAGAGTCGTTTAAAACCAAGCCTGACCTATAATTGCCTAGGAATAACCGTGAAAAACTATTCCTAAAGATGGCTGCAAACACTTTCTGAAATGTTTATTTCGACAATGATGAATGATTTTAATACCACAAATAATGAAAATTGAAATAAAATTCATAAAAGTACTACAACCATATGTTAATTCCATCGTCGGGAAGTACTAGTCAAAAAATGTTCCCTTCCGATATAGACCAAGCAATAGAGATATTCCTTGACAAAAATACTACCTGGAAGCCACCTGTGCCATTCCGAGCAGGACAGTCCGTAGTTTATTCCCACCATGTCCTCAACACGAAAATGCCATTTTTTATTAGTTATTAACAAAAAACAACAAAAATTCGCGTTCTTTTTAGTTTTTTCGTTGCAAAATGGAAACTATTGATGCAGTGATAACGTTGCAATGGGATGAATTGTAGAGAATTAATTGTGAAGAGAATGATGGGTCAAACGATCCGATCGAATAATTAAAACTGGAGAAAAGCGGAAATAACGGAAAATTGCGTGTTTTCCCTTTTAACTCATTACTCTGCCATTGTTAAAATATAAAGAACTGAAACTCCACACGATAGTAGCTATTGACGTGCAAATCATGTGTGCCAAAATTGATTCGGTCGGATAAATAGTTTTCACATAATTCCCATTTGAATTTTTTGGAAATATTTTCGTGGAGAGCTGGATGCGTTTGAGGTAGTCTGATTGAAATAAAAAAAAATGATTTGGAAAGAAGACGTCTATTCTGATTTTTCAATAAAACGCGTTTAAATATGGTCAAAATTAGTGAGAACATGAGGGAAAACGGCCGACCGAGCGAAAGCGGTCGAGTGGAGAGGAATAAACGAATCGAGGGGAAACGTATATGTGTACAAAATTTGGTGCGCTCTCCGCGCAACAATTCTTATACTCGGCGACCGTTGGCTTCCGCGACGTTTCCCCTCGATTCGCTCATTCCCTCACCACTCGACCACTCTCGCTTGGTCGGTCGTTTTCCCTCATGTTCTCACTAGTTTTTAACACACTTAAACGCGTTTTATTGAAAAATCAGAATAGACGTTTTGTTACTGATCACGTCTTCTTTCCAAATCAATTTTTTTTTATTTCATCGGACGACCTCAAACGCATCCAGCTTTCCGCGAAAATATGTCCAAAAAAATTCAAATGGGAATTATGCGAAAACTATTTATCCGACCGGATCCAATTTTGGCACACATGATTTGCACGTCAATAGCTACTATCGTGGGAAGTTTCAGTGGCAGAGTTATGAGTTAAAAGAAAAAACACGTAATTTTCCGTTTTTCCGCCTTTCTCCAGTTTTAATTATTCGATCGGATCGTTTGACCCATCATTCTCTTCACAAAGTAATTCTCTACAATTCATCCCATTGCAACGTTATCACTGCATCAATAGTTTCCATTTTGCAACGAAAAAACTAAAAAGAACGGGAATTTTTGTTTTCTTGTTAATAACAAATGAGAAAATGGCATTTTCGTGTTGAGGACATGGTGGGAATAAACTACGGACTGTCCTGCTCGGAATGGCACAGGTGGCTTCCAGGTAGTATTTTGTCAAAAAACTAATCATCTGTAGCTCTGTTGCTTGGTAATAGAAAAATTATCGTGATAGAATGACCTACCCCTTTTCCAGGTATATTTATTTGATGCAACTGGCCTGCGCTTAAACTCTGAGCACCTGCAACCTGTATAACCTGCGCTTGAGGTAAAATCGACTGCGTCTGCGCAGGTTTTTGTAGATTATATGTTGCTGGCCCTTCTGAGCCGGCAAAATCTTCGTAGGGGACTTAACCTAAAAACAACGAAAAATTCATAAGTTCCCCATCTATATATCTATTCAAACTCACAGGATTCAAAGCAATTGCCTTGACAGCGCCCCCCATACTCGTCATCAGTTGATGAGCCTGTCCGGGCACTTGCGAGGACCAGTTTCAAAGTTTTTCCACCCTCTTTGTTTAACAAAAGAGTCGTTTTTGGCTGGGGCTGAGTTTGCTGAACATAGTTCGCTTTTGTCAAAAGCCCCATTTCTTGTGCTTGTTGTAAGGTAATGGTTTTCGTTGGACCTATCTGGGTCAAATTCGAAGTACTCGGGACCAATTAACCTAAAAAAATCACTTCATTACCTTCACTTTGAAAAAAACCGATCGGTGAATATGTAGTTTATAGGCAGTTACCGATTTTAAAAATATTTGGCATATCGTTTCGTTATGCCACAGTTTCAATTTGAGCATCGGCAAATCAATATTTCCCGAGAAATTCTATAAATCGTTCATAATTCTGGTGCCATCTGTCTTAATACTAGCCAGACCTTTGTTTTGTTTTAGTGAAAAACTAGCGGACCAACAGACGTTGTTCTGCATACAAAAAAAATTCATTCAATTCGATCCAGCCGTTTAGTTGCAGAATAGATGAATAACCTAGATAACGACTACAGCGCCATCTGTTGATCTGATTTGTGATCATAAACATACGGGCATCGGGCAATCCAAAATACATTCATACATCATAGGTTTAAAATTTGTAAAATATGGCATAAGTAAAAAATTGTTGTATAATATGTTAGTTCATACGTTATTTCTGATTAAAATTTTAAATTTTCGATTCACTCGATGTAACTTCACTTTTCGTCCAAATGTCAAAATCATTATAACCTATAAATATGTATTCTATGACTGCTTGATTGGTCGTAAGAAATAGGAAAGCCTTTTATTTTTTTCTGAACAATTTTTTTGGAAATATTTTGTTGTATAAACCTTGCCCTAGCAATTATGAACACAACAAAAAAGAATTATCCAATTTGGTGCAGCCGTTTGAAAGATATTGCATTTTGACGGTAACCATGGATCCTGTTCTATTAATATAGATAAGTATTTTTGGGTGATTCCCACTCTTATAAAGACTTGGCAATGTTCCTATCTTATCTAACGTAACCTAATAGGGTGGCTTGAGTTAGGTTAGGTTAGCTAACCCACCTAACCTAATAGGTTAGCTTGCGTTAGGTTAGGTTAGCTGAGATAGAAACAGCAACAACTCAAATATTTATATATGACACTGTTCCTATCTTCCTAATCTAATAGGTTAGGTTAGCTAAGATAGGAACAGCAACAACTCTTATAAATACTTGGCACTGTTCCTATCTTAGCTAACCTAAGCTAATAGGTTAGGTTAGCTAAAATAGGAACAGTGCCAAATATTAACAAGAGCTATTGCTGTTTCTATCTTAACTAACATAACCTAACTCAAGCTAACCGTTAGGTTAGGTTAGTTAGATAAGATAGGACCAGTGCTAACTATTTATGAGAGTTGTTGACTTAACCTAACTCAAGCTAACTATTAGCTTAGGTTAGGTTGGGTAAGATAGGCACAGTGTCAAGTGTTTATAAGAGTGGGAATCACCCAAAAACACTTATTTTCCACTAAAAAAAAAGTTTTGGCTCTTATTAACACAATTGGCACCTGAATTGTGAACGATTTATAGAATTTTTTATTCGATTTTCTCGGGAAATATTGATTTGCCGGTTCTCAAATTGAAACTGTGGTATCACAAAATATAACGAAACGATATGCCAAATATTTTGAAAATCGGTAAACTATACAGGGTGTCCCGTAATTAGACCGACAAACTTCTAGTGGACATTATAGATCATATTTTAGACAGATTCGACCAAATCATATAATGCAAAATTGCTTCGTTAAGAAGCTAGTGCCCTTTGAGATGACGTCCTGTCCACACTTTTTGCCCACATATTCGCAAAACGAAGTCACATAAAGTGCTGAAATTTACCCATTGGCTAATATCAAAAATACGCATCGATTAGATTGAGTACATTTCTTTCATGCCAAGCACAATCGTATCATTTGGGAGGGGGCGAAGGGTATTTTTAGTTGAAACTTTTTTAACTTTCATTATTTCGCAAGATTTACATCATATTTATTAACTCTGATGTTTTTTGTTGAAAAAAAATGCCTAACCATTATCAAGTGAAAATAAATTCAAAACAAAAATGAACATTGAATTACTTAGTGAAAAGAGAGAAAATTTCAAATCTTTTTTTCAGAAATGGTGCATCTGGGCGTTATTATACAAGAGCATCTTTTTTCAAGAAAAAACATCAGAGTTTATGAATATGATGTAAATCTCGCGAAATAATGAAAGTTAAAAAAGTTTCAACTAAAAATACCCTTCGCCTCCCCCAAATGATACGATTGTGCTTGACATGAAAGAAATGTACTCAATCTAATCGATGCGTACTTTTGATATTGGCCAATGTGTAACTTTCAGCACTTTATGTGACTCCGTTTTGCGAATATGCGGCAAAAAGTGTGGACAGGACGTCATCTTCAAAGGCACTAGCTCCTTAACGAAGCAATTTTGCATTATATGATTTGGGTCGAATCTGTCTAAAATACGATCTATAATGTCCACTAGAAGTTTGTCGGTCTAATTACGGGACGCCTGTATATTCACGAACCAATCAACGTACATGTGCTGTCGTGGCATTGGTTCAGCTTTCTGTACAACCATAAAATGCTGCTCCTGTGGATTGGAGGTGTACAGCGGCTTATAACGACATTTTTAGTTGAACCGCTTGGCGATATAACTTTTCTCACGAACAACTGTTTTTGGGGCACTACGGAAATGTTACCTGCTGAAGTGGCTGTGATAGTTTTAACAGTATTTGCCGGTTTATCGGCCTACCTAATTGGAGATTAGCTAAATTTATTTCTTGACCTTGCGGTGATAAAAGTTGATCGTTTGTCCTGAACCTGTCGTGAGACTCTGACCTGCAACAAAATTCATGTTTTATTAATGAGAAATATAAATATTTAATACTAGCGACCCGCCCCGGCTTCGCACGGTAATATATTCGAAAATATTCACTTAAATTATATGGTGTAAAGGGACATATAGATCTATATTAAATGAACAATGTATTCAAGGTATTTAATTGGTTAAGGATTAATGCTGTATTGGTTAAAATCGCTTCGAAAATTAGCCATTATTTGTCGTAAAAAGTAAATGACAAAAAAGTTATTGTGGGTTATCCATAAGAGATAGACATATACCATCACGGACTTTTCTGTAGACCTTTCAATGTGTACAATACTTAGTACATCATTTTGATAAAACTCGTAACGTTCAGCCTGCGTTTGCAATGTAAGCGGAAAAAATGAAATTATTTACGACATCACATTAGAAACCCCAAAAATAACAGTACTTCTCCACTATTGTACTTGTACAATCCCAGTTATCCTTGGTATAATTGGTTGGGGAGGAGTATTGGACTGCCACAGGAGGAGATTGGATGTACTGCAAAGTATTTCCTCAAAATAGTACATGGTAAAAAAATTACTTTCTCTAGTAAAGAACTATTTGAACTGCCCAAGTACCCGACATCAGGCAGATTTATGCGCTGAAAATTTTACTGAACATCTTTGACAGAAAAATAGAATTAAGAACAAAGGATCACCATTACAGTACTAAACTGCCGGAAAAAACTTTGAACGCCCAAGATCTATGAAAAGAATCGGTCAAAGATGTTGTACCTACATAGCTCCAAGACTATTTACTTTAGTACCTATAGAATTGAGAAATTTGAAATCAAAAATACCTCTGAAGAAACAATTGAAAAAATGGATAATAATTTAGATAAAACAAAACTGAATAAATAATAAACCAAAGCCAATATGAATAACCCGAATTGGACAAATGAGAATTTAGAAAATGGATTGTGACACTTGCTCGGACTGGACAAATGAGAATTTAAGACAATGGATTGTGATACTTGCTCGAACTGGACAAATGAAAATGAAGGATTTGACACTTACCCGGACTTGTAAATTTTTTTTTGAGGAAAATTGTTATTGAATTATTTAATTCGCGGTAGTTTTAGAATGAGGTTTATGTTTATTACTGTGCACAGTTATTAAATTATTATTAACTCTACAGTATTTTAGGGTTTAGTTCTGTACATTCTGAATAAACTCTTATTATTATTATTATTATTTAATGAATGTTATTATACATTATCATAAATTCCCTAAATTATGGTGCCTACCGACCCTCTAAGTTAGAAAAGTGATCAAATACTAACTTGAAGTCTAAGTAACACTCAGTTAAAAAAAATCAAAATGATTTCAGTAGCTACGGCGTCATGCGCTTCTTGACACGGTCACGCTAGATTTCCGCGGGAATGAGGAATTTTCCCGCCGTAAATAGTAGTGTCCGTGCCTAGGATCCTATCTTTATATTAACCAAGTCTTATAAAAATCCGTCCAGACGTTAAGGCGTGAATGAGGTAAACTTTTAAAACAAACGATTAAAAATCACTAAATTAATTAGTTTTCTGCCTACTGCCTACGCCTTAAGTACGATAGCATGAATATTAATAGCCCATATCCTTTTCTAGGTTACTATCTATCACCTAACTGAATTTCATCCAATCCGTTCAGCCGTTTAGGCATGATAGAGCAAAACTCCCAGCAAAAACCATAAAAAAATCACTAACTCAATTCAGTTTTCTGCCTACATCCTACCCCCTAAGTACGATGACGTGATCATTTTGATCTTATATCTGTTTTAGGTAACCATCTATTAACTAACTAAATTTCATCAAAATCTGTTCAGCCTTTTAGGCGTGAAAGAGCAAAGTCCCAACAAAAACGACTAAAAATCACTAACTCAATTCAGTTATCTGCCTACCCCCTAAGAACGATGGCGTGATTATTTATAGCCTATGATCATTTCTAGGTTATCATCTATCACCATACCAAATTTCATCAAAATCCGTTCAGCCGTTTAGGCGTGAAAGAGTAACAGACAGACAGTTACTTTCGTATTTATAATATTAGTGTGGATAAATATTATTAGAATTGAAATACCTTGAACGAGCAACACAATTGCTGTCCGCTTTGGAGTGGTTTGAGAGTTATAGGAAGTTTCGTTGGCTTTGGAGCGATGGTGAGAGGTCTCAACGGAGGAATTGCATTTTTACTTCTAACGTCAGGCAAAATTTCTTCTGGACTAGGTTGCCTTTCTGTTTCAGTCTCTATTTCTACCTCCTCAGCTCCAATTTCAGTTTCAACAATCTCCTCCTCGATATCCTCAGCATCTTCAATTATAACCTCTGTATCTAAAATTAATGAATAACACTATTGATGTAGATATAAAAACATCAAAAAAATTTGGAGCATAATAAAACTGTACCTTCAGTTTCCATGCTGCTATTAAAGTGCAATTCTTGTGATAATTCAGCTAATCTCTGGAGATCCGACGTCGTTAACGATAAATTACTTTCAGTTAAGTTTGCCCCTTCAATATTCAATGTATTCACAAGGGAATCCACATCTTCCGAACTCTCTACAATTTTATTAAAAACATGATTCATATTCTCATTTAAAAGCTATTCACACTTCCTAATACTACTCAAATGCGACTACAGGAAATTCAAGCAAAAATTTCGAATTTCTAAAGCTCAATCCATTCAGCTTCATGCATAGTTTTAAAATGCTGTCTAAAGCTTGGGCCAAATAATCTGCAATTAATGATCTGAAACTAAAAGCACACCCATTCTACATAACGGAGCTAAAAATTAATCAGTTTTCGGGTACCTCTTTCAGGTAGGGACATTTTTCCACCTTATTTTCAGTTTTATAATTTAAAAATCGAATATGGACTATTCAAAACAAAAGTCAAATTTGACAGGTCACGTGACCACCGATGCTGTCAGTTGCACCAATCTCGAGCCTAGAATTTTCGGTGTTCACCGAGCTGCCTAACTTCTTTTTCAGCATTTGTCCTGGATATAGATTTTAAAAGTTTCGATATTATAAATTACTAGTATTCGGAAACGTATTTTTAAATATTCAGTCAATCTCATTTTTATGTTTTTTATTCCCCCAATCATAGTTATCAATTTAAGTTACTTACATGAAGTATTGTGTGTTGCATACTATTGGCTTTTCAAGGTATCCATTTCAAAATAAAAAAAATCTTATTAAAATAAATAGCTCCATTCTCCATTTGTACAATTTCAATTGGAAAAAGCCAGTTTTTGTGGTTTTCCCATTTTTCATTCATTAAATATTATTGCCAAATTTCCCTTAAAGATATTCTCGGAGAGTAATACATTTAGAATGAAAGAATTCTGACCTAAATGAATGCTTTCCCATATACAGGGGTGTCCCAAAACTCGACGTCAACCCGGAAACCGGGTGAAAAGGCAAGTAATGCTGGTTGTCAGAAAAATACAAAAAAAATCTAAGTTGCATGATTTTAAAATAATGGACATTTAAAAAAACACGCAAAATTCCACACCCTGTGACAGTCTTTTCGCTCCTGTTGCCACAAATATCAACTTTTTCCAACTTTTTTTTTGCTGTGTAACTTGAATAATGCTTGTCTAAACTGTAATCAAAATTTGGATACCAGCTGGTCTAGGTTTGATGAAAATAGGCTTGCTTCTCAAAAAAAATTCAAAATAAACAATTGCCTAGTTTCAACTGACTGAATTGAAAAAAAATGTATACGCAAGTTTGGCATGTTTTGTCAAAAGTTGGCGCATTTAGTAAGGATTCCAAAATGTATAATACTGTTAAACTGTAGCTGCTGTAGTTCAAATTTATTTTCGATTGCCTTTGAATGCACTTTTCTTAAACTGCTTCCCAGTGAAAAAGTGCAATGGATTCAAGACAGGTGAACGGGCCGGCCACGAGATTGAACTAGAACGTCCGATCCATCTTCCGAGAAAAAAATTTACCAGAAAAAAAATTCCAGAGAAAATAATTTTTCCAGAAAAAATTTTTCCGTAGAAATTTCTCTGGAAATTTTTTTTTCTGGTAACATTTTTTCCCGGAAGATGGATCGGACGTTCTGGTCCAATCTCGTGGCCGGCAGGTCACCTGACTTGAATCCATTGCACTTTTTACTGGGAAGCAGTTTAAGGAAAAAGTGTTTTCGAAGGCAATCGAAAATAAATTTGAACTACGGCAGCTACAGTTTAACAAGTATTATACCATTTTGGAATCCTCACTAAATGCGCCAACTTTTGACAAAACATGCCAAAGTTGCGTAGTACATTTTTTTTTCAATACAGTCAGTTAAAACTAGGCAATTGTTTATTTTGAATTTTTCTTCTGAAAAGCAAGTCCTATTTTCATGAAACCTAGACCAGCTGGTATCCAAATTTTGATTACAGTTCAGACAAGCATTATTCAAGGTTACACAGCAAAAAAAAAAGTTGGCAAAAGTTGATATTTGTGGCAACAGGAGCGAATAGACTGTCACAAGGTGTGGAATTTTGCGTGTTTTTTTAAATGCCCTTTATTTTAAAATCATGCAACTTAGATTTTTTTATATTTTCTGACAACCAGCATTACTTGCCTTTTCACTAGGTTCCGGGTGACGTCGAGTTTGGGACACCCTGTATTTCATGCAGCATTACGTGTCTGATTCACGTTTTTTCCGATGATTTAAATGGATTGAATGAGACGTATATAAACATCTGTATTCTTTTATTATCATAGTTACATCATAGAATACGTATACAGTTATAACATAACAGAACATTGGAAAAAAACTTCAAAACGAATCAATAGCATCATAATATATCTGTAGCTAATATATACATTGTAACATCCATATTTCAACTTAAAACGGTCAAAAATATATAAATATCTGAAAAATTCTCATAGATAGACAATGGTAAAAATAGTGGTGAAAAATATAAATTAAAAATATGACACATAAGTAAAAAATATATCTAGATATCAACAAAACATTCACAACATAAAATATATATAAAATACCAACAAAATATAAAAATAATTAAGTACTTTGACGAATAAATGAAAAGAATCGATTATAATACTAATAAATGGATGGAATTTTCAGAATTTTGTTCGTTTTTTCATTATTGTACCTTCCTGCAGTAGTAACCCAATTCTTTGCACTTTTGACAAAGATGCTGAGGATGTACTTTCGATTGGTCCGAAACATCCAGGCCGTCAGGCTTCTCCAATGGCCTCTGAAAAAAAGTTAGATATACAGGGTGTTTCAAGTTCGATTGCACGTTTCAGCAACGAAATAGTCGGTAATGAAAACCTACTTGTTTATGGGGATAAACATTTATGTGACATTTTATACATTCTTGGCCCATATTAGACCAAGAATTTCCGGACATCCACTTTCTTTTACATTTGGGGCATTTATATTCGCCAAAACATCGCTTCCTTCCTTGATATGGCGTTTTTCCTTCTTCCTTTGGTCGTGCCTGAAAACAAACATGGAAAAAGAATTATAGACACGATAAAAAACATAAAAAAAATATTCTGAAAAGGTGAAAAACTCCGATACTAAGTTATCTATAATTCATGTCAGTGCCATTCTTGAATTGTTTCTGTTTAAATATGTTCAAAACTGTTAAATCTCAAATATTTCAACTCTTAATAGTTGATAGTTGATAGTTTACAGAGGGGTACAGTCCACTGCGACCTTAAGGTCTATTGTGCCCCCTTACAGAGCTGTTCTGGCCAAAAACCTTCACAGCTCGCCTTCCAGTTCCAGAGATCTAATGAAATCTAGTAACTGTGAAGACTTCAACGAGGCTAGTTCCTCACTCTTACAAGTTTCTTGCCCAAGGCATTTCCTCCTCAGGCTCGTAATGCCGAGACATTCCGTGACTAGGTGAAAGGGGGTTCTTCCTCCTCCCCACAGAACCTACACTCGTCAGTGTCCGACAATCCCATCCTCAACAGGTGCTTCCTAAGGCGACAATGTCCTGTAAGAAAGCCAGTGAGGAGGTGCAACTCTTAATAACTTTCTATCTATTCTTCTATGTCCTAATATATTTTTGTGCGATTCTGTTCATAGAATAACTCTCAAGTCTCAGAACAATAGAGAAGTTTTTAATCGATCTGAGGGTGAACTGCATGCTATATTTTTAAGGAAAATGGAATTCAAGCTGAACCAAACGATTAAATTCTTCCGAAAACATACAAATAAGTACTTAATTTCATTTAAATCTTCAAAAGTTTGCCAGAGTTCAATTCCAAATATTTCGCTCTATGACTCTCCAATCTTTGGTAAATTGACTTCCAATTGAGGCTAAATCCATTAATCCTTTATTCGATTATTTCGAAGGCAATAAATCAAAACAGAACAACATGAAAATAAACGATTAAATCACATTTGAAGTGGTGTTGAGTATTCGAGTTCAAGATATTTCTGTTTATATTAAGAAAGAAATAAATAAAAATCGTAAGTGCCGCACAACGTTTATAATAAATGTCAAAATAAATTCATGGACCATAGAAATGTCGTCGCTATTTCATTCGAATTTCGTGAAGGAAAATGGAATGAAAGTAGGTACCCATATTTTTTGCGACTTGGAATTCTCCCTTATCAATTTAGATCATTGTGACTGCCGACTGCAGTTGTTTATATCGACAATATCGCTTTCATATAGAATTTCTTCAAGTTCCATGTTCATTTAAGATACCAAGAATGATGACTCGGCAATCATGCGAGCTATCAATGGATGTTTTCAAGTTATACAAGGTGATATCGCAATTGATAAGTGTTATAATAAAAAGGAAATATCGTAATAATAATGCGTGTGAACAAGGCTATACCATAGATTTATATTCCTCATGTAATCTGGCAAACTCCGTGGTTTAATTGATCATAGAATAATTTAATCATTTTATTTTGGAAACCATAGAGTTTAACTGTTTTTTATATCGAATTAGCTCATAAAAATCACTCACTTTAGGGCAATCCTTGATGTAATGACCCTTCTGAAAGCATAGATGGCACAAATAAGATGGCGGGGGTCTTTTAGCGGTCTTCTGTCTAGAATACTCAGATCTGCAAGCTGTTCGCTGATATCTGCTACAGAATCCTGCACGCTGTTGTTATTCGAGTAAGAATTGTAAGGGCTGTATTGAAAACGGTTGTTCGTGAAGGGATTCCATGGAGGAGAAAGTAATTTTTGCTGGAAACCACAGAATAATGAAAGATTTGAAATTGGTGGATGCGCTTTTTTGCTAACCTGGAAATCTGAAGTTTGATCCAAGGGTAGGTAAGGAAAAAGAGCTGCTGGTGCGTATTGTGATAGAAGGGAATTTCCATTGCAATTATTGAAATCTTGACGTTTTCTTGTTGTACTATAGTTTGTTGGTGTAGAGATTATAGCTGTTGCTATTGGAGCCATGACGCTACGAGAAAAACTTTTTAAAATCTATATAACGCTAGGGGAAACAACGAACAGTTGCCAAACTCACATGCAAAGAAGGTTTACGAGGGAAATCAACAAGCAAAAGTTCAGAAAAAGTTAGCGCATGATCGGAAAATTATTTACTTACGATATTTTTTGCCACTTGAATCGTTTTTGTGGTTGGAAAAAATTCGTTTTGTTATGAAAATGATTTCGAAATTGAAATGAAACAAATATTTAGAAAATGTTGAAACTTCATTTGGATGTGTAAAATGGTTTTATTTTCTGTTGGATTATGAAGGAATGATAAAACATATCGAATTTATATTTTATGAAGAGAAGGAATGAAATATGAGATGAATCGAAAAATATTGCTGTTTAAAGAGTCAAATGAGGTTTTATAAAAATGTTGATAGCATATTTATACGGGGGTGTAAAAAAGATGTATTTGTGTCCTAATTTCTCTTCTCTTGGACAGAATTGGATTTGACCACGAATTCGTCATCAGGTAGTTTAACCCTATCGTTTGATACCATTTTCGCATCAAAATTCGAAAATTACAGATTTGGGCAAAACGATATAGCACTCGTTTAAGTAGAACGAGCGCTCAAAAATTTTGAACACAAATACATGTTCTATTTCATCCTGTATAAATATGCTATCAACATTTATGTAGAACTTTTCCGACGTTTGTTCTAATACTGAAGAATTTATCTGCAATATGGCGTAGAAACATTTGACAATTGGACAACGAACTTTGTCAAAATTCTAGATGGCCGAGTTTTTGCCGGTGAGTGTATACAGGATGTCCCAAAACTCGACGTCAACCCGGAACCGGGTAAAAGGGCAAGTTATGCTGGTTGTCAGAAAAATATAAAAAAAAATCTGAGTTGCATGATTTTAAAATTATAGGCATTCAAAAAAACACGCGAAATTTCACAACCTGTGACAGTCTTTTCACTCCTGTTGCCACAAATATTAACTTTTTCCAACTTTTGTTTTTGCTGTGTAACCCTGAATAATGCTTGTCTAAAGTGCAATCAAAATTTTTATACCAGATGCTCTAGGTTTCATAAAAATAGGACTCATTTTGCAGAAGAAATTTCAAAATAAAAATTGCCTAGTTTTAGCTGACTGTATTGGAAAAAAAATGTACTACGCATGTTTGGCAAGTTATGTCAAAAGTTGGCGCATTTAGTGAGGATTCCAAAATGGTATAACACTTGGTAAATTGTAACTGCTATCGTGGACAAAAATTTTTTGTTTAGTGAAAAACCAGTTTTGAACAAAATTTTCTTACTTGATTAAAAATAATGTAATGGGCGTGAGGTTTTCCAAAGATTCGTAAATTGAAGCTTGGGATGAAGAAGTCATTCTAAGAAGTGTAAGCGAGAAAGGTATTGACGCCTAAGTGACTGAGACGATTCGAAGTTAACATGTGGACAGGAATTTTGAATGGTCAAATAATTGGTCTTTTTGAGCTGTCTGATGCGTTACACTGCAAAAAAAAGTTGGAAAAAGTTAATATTTGTGGCAACAGGATCGAGTGAAAAGACTGTCACAGGGTGTGAAATTTCGCGTGTTTTTTTAAATGCCTATAATTTTAAAATCATTCAAGTTAGATTTTTTTTATATTTTTCTGACAACCAGCATAACTTGCTTTTTACCGGTTCCGGGTTGACGTCGAGTTTTGGGACACCCTGTATATAGTTAGGAGTTATTTCACACGAAAAAGTACCAGTATTAATCTATTGCAAAAACCTTTTAATTCTAAAACTTTTCCATCTGAGCCGAAAAAAAAATATGTTGAAATTAGGTAATGTTCAAAATAAATTAAACATGTATATAACATTATGTTCTGTGTATTATTTATTATAATGTGAATGTGTTCGGTTTCAATTTAAAGTTAAACTCAAATATTTGCAATTTTGATTAAATAATCATCATTTTTTATTCAAATGGCAACATTTTTGAGGATCAAAAATACCTCGTATCCTTATACCTTCTAGCTAAATTCAGCAGGTACGCATCCAGTGAATTATCCTCCATTTTAATGAAAAATAAACTAGAAACGTTAATTAGTTGATGAATAGATAATGCAAAATTCAATACCATTCTCAGAGAAGAAAAAATCATGGAAATTTCAGTGAAAAACGTGAAAAATGTGCTTTCGTCAACTGTTCACATGCAACAGATTTTTTGCCATACGAAAATACAATCTGAATATTTGTGAGTAGCTTTATTTTGACTATTTTGAAAATTCTCGATAGTGGGGGCTAATACAGTATGGAGGCGTCAAAAGTGTTAAATGGGTGAATGTTCAAATTTTATTACTAACAGCTACTTTATAAATTGAATCTTGAAATAATTTTATTACAAACTGAAAACAATAATTGTCCTACAAAAATGATGATTCTATCAAAGTGTCCCCACTTCCAATATATATCAACAACTAGGTCTAAAAAAATTATTACTAACCTGCTGATTTTTCCACTGTTGCTCATCAAATATTTTCTTTATGAACTGGTCACATTGTCCTACAAATTGAGTGGTACGTTTTTCCAGTCCCACCTCGATAATTGTACCTCAGAACCCACAATTAAAAATGATAACTAACAATTGACAATTTCCGAGCGTAGGACTGGAAAAACGTACCACTCGATTCGTAGGACAATGTGACCAGTATAAAGGAAATATTTTGCTAAGCAACCGTGGAAAAATCAGCTGGTTAGAAGTAATTTTTTAGACCTAGTTGTCGATATATGTTGGGAGTGGGGGACACTTCGATAGAATCATCATTTTTGTAGGACAATTATTGTTTTCAATTTGTAATAAAATTGTTTCAAGATTTAATTTATAAAGTAGCTGTTAGTAATAAAATTTGAACATACACCCATTTAACACTTTGACGCCTCCATACTGTATTTGCCCTCGCTATCCAGAATTTTCGTAGAGGAAAAAGTTGGGCGTCTTGTCAAAATGAAGCTACTCACAAATATTCAGATTGTTAGTAATCATTATGAAAAACAGGCGTTGGCCCATGGACTACATCATATATGAAGAGTGAAACGAATTGTGGTCGTTTAAGAATATATATTTTCGTCCTGAAACGCAATTTAATTGATGATTTAAATGATTAAACTGTATGCCAAGTGTTAATTAGCAATAGACCTTAATTCTTTTGATGTCCGATGCTATAATTTGAGTTATAACAGAAGCATGCATGGAATTTTTTCATGTTTCATTTGTGATAGATCGAATATACCTACTGTAAAGTTTGAAACCTCAGAACGTCATAGAACGTTTCGAATTATTCATGTCTCAAAACCAAGAGATTCATCATAAAAATATTAAGGAAATCTTGAGTAGGTGCTTTTGAGCGCTCGTTCATTGTAGTAGCAACAATGGTAAATTTTGTATAGGACTTGAGATTCATGCTACTTATATGAATGCGAAATCTCAGAACGATTGGAATTATATTATGGGATTTATTCAAAAAATGAAATATGTAAAAAATCAATAATAAAAAAAATTAAATTCTATGGTTCTAATGATGCGATCCTCTTAAAATTTTGCATGATCATTCAATATATCAATTTTCATTCACAAAATAAATTTCAATCGAATCGGATGTCTTGTTATGGAAATATATAGATTCTTCTTTTCAATATTCCAATTGAATTTTCTATGTTTCTGTTAACACTTTAGCCACAAAATTTTGCATGAGGCTATTATGAGCATTTTCTAATCACTTGAGATAAATACTAAATATACGAATGCGAAATCTCAGCATGATCAGAATTATATTCTGGAAATTATTCAAAAAATTAAAAATGTAAAAAGCGATAACTTAAAATATCAAAATTCTATTGTTCTGATTCCTCAATCCTTTTGAAAATTTGCATTATTATACACTTCACCAATTTAGATCCTAAAACTCGATTTCATATCGTTAGAAAGGTTTTTCATGGAAATAAAGGATTTTTTCGATATTACGATAGACTTTTTTAGTTGTAATACCGCAACTTACACTAATTTTTACGTACTACTTTGAATTGTTATTCAACATTTTTCTGCATAAATTAAGTTCGGTCAAATTGAAAAATTCTGAATTATTCGAAAAAAATAATAATTGAGAAAAATAATGAATTTATGATCATAATTATGATCCTTTCGAAATTTTCCATGAACATTCAGCAAAAAATCCTCACCCTCAAACTAAATTTCACTCGAATCGTATATTTGTTGTGAAAATATAAGGATTTTCCTTTCCAATATTCCGATTTAATTTTTATGCTTCTGTTAACGCTATGGCCACATAATTTCGTGGAATTTCTTGGAAAAGAGTCAAAATAATCAATTCCATGCAACATTCTTCATAACAAATATATCTCCAATGTTTATTACCGAAAATCGAACATCAAAAGCAGTAAAATCCATCTCAAATCGAAATTGTCACAGTAAAATTCAACAGTAAACATCAATCCAGTTTTCCAGTCATAAAACGCAACAGTATTCGCGATTCTAATCAAGAAATTGGCAAAGAACCACCAATTGAAATTATGTCACTATTTCAACATTCGCAAACACCGAAAACCTGTGTTTTGAAAGAGAAATTGACATCCTAGCTCGGTCTATATATAAAAATTAATAACCAGAGTGCACAACATGGCAAAATAGTACCCTCTAAACGCGACAAACCGAAAACGCACAGTTTATTATTAAATATAAAACTTATTTTTAGTGTGACACTTAGCGCCGCAATTTTTCACGTTTTTCAAACCGAAAACAAAACTGGTAAATCCAAGACAGGTAGGGAAAAGTCCAGGAGTACCTGAGACCAGGTGCACAACACTCTTAGGTCACTGCAGCACCGGAAACAATCACTGACACCTCTGGCACCAGGAAGTAAGGACGAGGAAGTGGATTCACCTCAACATTTCTTGTGCAGACTGATTTTTCGTCTCGTACCAGTTGTACAGACTGATTGACCAGGAATGCCTCTAAAAAGAGGGAATTCTAAGTTCCCTGTTTCTCCATGGCTCGTTTTCGGTCTGGCTAAGTGGTGGGGGGAGGTGTGAGCTTAAAATAAGTCTTGGATAGACTCAAGACTGGGACTTGAGCACGAAATTGCTGCCGATTGCAAGTATCAGGTTTTGAAGGAATTAATAAGCGATTGTTTTCTGTTGGGTTGGGAAATATGTGTTGTTTTCGTATTTTGGGTTTATTGGGAGATGAACAATGGAGTATTGGGGTGGGCAGTGGCGTAGGTGAAGAGCTTAGGAGCTGGAAAGGTTTGTTGGGGAAAATGGTGGATGCGCTTTTGAGATATGCTGTTGGATTGATTATTATGGATGTTTGGTTTCTTTTCTTTATTTATTCAGGAAGTACAGATGGAGGGTTATATTCTACGAACTCGTACTAAGTGTTGGATATACTTTAGACTGGAGGTGGACAAGAAAATGCTGCCTGTTGCAAGTGTTTGGGATTCTGAAGGAATTAATAAGCGATTGCTTTAGGTTGAGCTGAGGAATTGGTGTTGTTTTCGTATTTTGAGGTTATTGTGGGATGAACAATGGATAATTAGGATGAACAGTGGCGTTGGTCAGGAGGTTAGGAGCTGAAAAGTTTTGGGTGGGTTTGGTTGTAAAATGGTGGATGCGCTTTTGAGATAATGCTGTTGGGTGGTTGTTGTTTGGTTTCTTTGTCGTTATTCTTTGAGAATCACATTCTCGATCCCTGAGAAATTGAAATATTGAATTTAAGAACTCAAATACTGAATTTTCAACTTGAAACCTGAAAATTAACTACATATTTTGAACTAAAATATTTCTATTCATTAACGAAAATCACGAACATTTTCTATGGATTCTAAAAAGTATTCAACTAGAGCAGTCACATTTTATTTGTGAAAAATTCAATGTTGACATTACTTGTCAAATGGGCCTAATTTTATGAAGAAAATATATACAGAGGTTTTACAAGATTATTAGCATAAAGATTGGAATTTTGAGGATAGTTATATGTGGTAAGTTGACATTAGTTTTTTAATCATAATTCTCTTTTGCTATCAATTGAAAGATAATGCTTCTTCATGTCTGTAAATAAATTTACTCTCAACTGTATAAGTATGTTATAAGTAGTGAGATGAGATCAGTTGAAAGATTGACCACTTTTCATTTGAAATTTCGAAGACTTTTTTCATTGACAAGAAAAGCTTGACACATTTTGGGCGTTAAAAAAAACGTTTTTCATAGAATCCTTCCATTTCTTACAAGAGTGGATGAAAAATAACTCGAAATTACAAATATTGTAGTAACAGTATTTGCGATCACTCAAGTAAGCAAAAACAATAAGGTCTCTTTAGTCTGGGGTCCTGTCAATCAGGAATCGAAGCAAATGAAGATGCTAATACACTAGCCAGAAAGAGGCATAGATCCTATAATATTTGAATCATGTGAAAAATTCAAACAAAATGAGGATAAGGAAGATAACACAAACTTCTGTGGAATATTCAGAAATGTTTTCTAGGTTCGTGACGCGAAATATCTCGCAGATATCATCGACAAGGGTTCCTGATTCAATCTTTTGTTTTTCTTTCGGCGGAATTCAAGTGTTGACGTCATATTTCCAATTTCCCGACCTTTTCAGATCTCGAAATCGTCGATTGGCATGTTTAACAAAATTGGGATATTGCATCCGATGTTATTTGGGCATTGTTCCGTATATAGCATGTCTATCAGCGACGTATTCAGAGCCAAAATTTATCTTTATGCATTTAACTGTGATAATTCGAATAATTTTGAATGAATATTTATCACTTATCTGTGAAAATAATCTCCTGTTTGCTATCAATAGTATTTTATGCAACGAGCGTTGAATAAAAGCCATTATACGCCAGTAGCATACTATACTTTATCCACGACTTTTGTAAAATCCGTCCATTGTACGTCTCTGTTCTCGCCCTTGATAATACCCATTAATCACTAGGGAAAAATGAGATTATAATTCACTGCTGTCAGATGCTTCATAGATTTAGCTTTGGTATAATATTCTTTTAAATTGGTATTTCTTCAGTAATCTATAAAGTACTCCAAATAACAAATATTGGTATTCTTTGTCAATCGAGAGCCAAATTTAGTTTCATTATATCAATTAAAGCTTTTTTTATAACAAATATACATATACAGGGTGTTCCTAAATTGAACGTACAAACGAAAAGGGGAGATTCCTTAAGTGAGTTTAAGAAAAAAAAGTCCCATAAACATGGGGTCGCAAACGTTTCGTTTTCGAGATACAGAGTTTTGAAGTTTGAATTTTTTTCAAGTTTTTTCTCATAGTATCTACACTTCAAAAGATATTCAACTGAAATTTGGCATAGATATTACATTTGAGAGTTCTCACCACGTGACATGACACTTTCGAAGAAGATCTACAGGGTGATATTTTTTCTGGAACACTGCTACCTGTTCTTCTACAGAACTTTTTTTGGTGAGCAACTGTTAATTTGAAAAAATGTAAAAAGAAGCTTTGTTCTTATACTAAACTTTCGGTCTCCTGTAGTTTTTTCGTATCTACTAACGATTTCGCGAAAAAAAAATTTGAACGATTCTCTCGAAATTCTCGTAACTATGATAGGAAGGCCAGTTTGTAATCTGTGTGAAAGAATTCAATGTCAGTTTTTATAGAAATTTTCAAATTTCTCAAATGTAATATCTATGCCAAATTTCAGTTGAATATCTTGTGAAGTGTAGATACTATGAGAAAAAAACTTGAAAAAAAATTCAAACTTCAACACTCTGTATCACGGAAACGAAACGTTTGCGATCCATGTTTATGGGACTTTTTCTTCTTAAACTCACTTAAGGAATCTCCCCTTTTTGTTTGAACGTTCAATTTAAGATCACCCTGTATAATGACCAGTTCTCCAAAAATTCTCATGAGTCAACTTGACTTTTTCCACGATTGTCATAGAAGGGTCTTGTTGCGGTCGACAAATGTTAAAATCTTCAAGAAATATATTCTGTAGTCGTGGATGAAGTATAGTATGCAATACAATGGACGTATTTTACAATAGTCGTGGATAAAAGTTTTTATCCACTATTATTTTTCTTCTTTTCTTATTACTAGTGCGGAAAAAGTGAAGTTAACGCAGAAAATGGCGAAAATAATCAGAATATTTGGTCCTCGATTGAGAAGGTATTCTCGTTCATGTTTCAATCCTTGATATAATAGTGAACTTCAATAATGAGATTTCCGTCTAAATTTTTCGTTACGGACCTGCAGCTGCGCTTTCGCGGCTTGGTACGAATTTCCCTCATAAACACCTGTGGAAGGAAAACCCCTGCTTTTCCACTGGGCCAGTACGTAGTTGAACGTCATACGATTTTCACGTTTCCTACATTTCTCTTTCTACTCGCGAGTCAGTTTTCGCCGGTGCCTAGCCGTTGCAAGTTTTTCCGGAGTTTTCCACGGTTTTCCCGGCTCTAGTAGTCGGTCTGTGATTTCTGAAAGGTCTTCATTGATGTTTGAGGATTGATTGAGGTGAGTTTTCCACTATTGAGGAAAACTGGTGATGTGAAGTCAGGGGACTATGAATTAAGTTCATCTGCAAAAAGATACCACCGATTTTTCCTGATAATTATTGTAGAGTTTTCAGTTATTGAGGTTTTTCGAGCGCTTGGCTCTAGTGAAATAGCTGCTCAAGTTTTGCGCGAATGTCTGTTATTTTCGAGTTATGAAATATCCTTTTTTGAGCGCTTGTTCTGATGATTTTGCCCAAATGTCTGTGATTTTCGGCTCAAAATTTGGGGTTAGACTCCCTGATGACGGTCCGTGAGGCCGTCCGTTAGCACAATAACTTTCGAAGAGAATGTCCTAGAGACTTGAAATTTTCAGGATGAGTTCGCGTTCCAAATGGCTCGGTTAAGTTCGTTAACTAGCCAAATCGTACAGGGTGCTCCATAAAATATGGCCATTCAAAATTTGTTCCTCAATATCTCAGAAAAAACGAAACCAATCGAAATGAAATGTTACGGCCAAATGCAATATGCTCATAACAAACCTCATGCAAAATTTTGTGGCCATAGTGTGAACAGAACCATAGAAAATTCAATTGGAATATTGAAAAGAAGAAACTTCATATTTATATAGGATATTCGATTCGAGTGAAATTCATTTTGTGAATGGAGATCCATATAGGTACTGATAGATAATAATAGATAAACTTAAAAAGGTGTCTTTGTTTAACGTTAATCGATCTTTCAGTTAGAAGCGTTTGAGTTCCTTTCACATAAAATATGAGCGATATCGGTCAATGAAAATAGAATTAGAAGGGCAATGCCACAGACCTCTTTTATTCTTTACTTTGTCGTTGCCATGTATTTTATTATCAGAACAAACAATGCTGGCATACAGGTAGAAGTGATTTGTACATGACCTAGACAGGGTGTTTACAGAAGTGAGCCACTATTTTTTTTTATCATAGTGCATCAGCTGCTTATATTTAATTTTGTTGCAAATTTAAAATTTCCAGCCAAATTAGATATCGAATGATCGAGTGAGAATCATTGATAAAGTATCTATAGTCCGTTCACGAGAGTTTGAGCGCATAGTAGGCGTTTGTTTATTTATCTGAAGTTGGCAGTATTTGCTGTCATAACGTAAAATAAAGTCAACGTTGCCGAATGTACCCGGCGTCGTTTAACTAGCTCTCGAGTTATAAGAGAACTCTATGTTATATTGACAACATTGCTTATCAATCTAACAAGAAAATAAACAACATTACCTGAAATTTTACTGTACACAGTGGAACATGCCGAATTTCCATGGCCAACCGACGGCTCAAACTTTCGTGAACGGACTATACACATGTTGACACTAATCTTTATCAGATCTTTTGTAATTGTGTGAATAAGTTTTCGTTGACACATAGTCTTCTTAGGTGTTTCTTGAGACGGTAGTGGCCCATGAGAAGCCCTGTGAGTCGGTGCAGCCTATGCTTGTTGAATTTTAAGAGTGTTCTAGTTCTAGGCCATTAAGGTTCAGCAAGAGTGCCTTCTCTGCCTTATTTCTTTTCGTGATTTTTTTGTTACTATGCTTCAGTAAGAATCTAGTCTTATAAAAGAAGTTAATGACCCCTCTCAGACGAAAATATCAGACTCTTCTTTTCCCTCCTATATAAATTATAATATATTATAAATCTCCCAAAATTAAGATCAATGAAATATGCATTACAACTGACCAATTGAACGTAACCAAGAGTATTTTATTTATTGTTGGTAAAAACGAATATCAATCCAGTTCCACAAAACCAAACCAACGGCCACCCCAATCAACAGACCCAAACCCTATAGTCTCAAATTGAATCTCCCCGTCCACCATTTCTCCCAGACCCAACCACAATGGACCAAAACTCTTCCACCCCTTCATCTACCCAATTTTTCAGTCCCAACACTCATACTTATCAAAAATTTGACCCAAATCCCCATCGTCTCTAATTTTAACCCCTAAGAACGAACAGAACATCCACCCACGTCCTCGCACGCGAGGCGGAACCCTCCCAATAACCCCCGCTGCTTCCACGTACGCGGAAACCAACGAGGAAAACGGGAAAACTCCCCGCGAAACCAGGAAATCCTCCTAGAGGCGGAAAACTTACCCCTTCAGGGGGTCAACGGCCCCAAGATCGCGCTGACCACGGTCAGCGTCGGCGAATACCGACGTCACGCGACGCTGCGGGTGGAAAGCGTGTAATTTCCCGTCTATTCGGAAAAACGTTGCATGCGCGTCGGGCAAATTGTGGGGTTGCGTAACGACCGAGCGCCGCCGGCAGGTTTAAACGGCCTAAAGGCCACGTGGTACGAAGATAGGGGTACGGGGGGTGTGGTAGAATGCAAGTTGAAAAGGTTACGTGTGCGGTATGTCCGATAACGGGATAGTTAGATCAAGAGATATTGCAACTTTGGAATACCGCCATGAGGTCCGGAAAAACTCGGACAGAGGCTCCACCCAAGGCTGTGTTCAATAAGTTACTACGAAATTAGGGTACCGTACTCACAGCCGGTGAGTCCTGCTGAAACCACACGTCGGCGTCGTCAGGATCAAAAGCTTCCAAATGAAGCACAAAAAACTGCGTGATCTACTCCGTTTTTGATTAAAAACGGTCCAAATATTCCTCCAGAGTCCAGACCATAATTCGCACCATACAGTGATCCAGTGATGCATTGCTTTCCGATAAAAATCATTCATCGTTTATTTTTCTAAACCCCAAATGCGGCCGTTTTGCCTATTAACGAAACCATACCGGTAAAAGTGGGCCTCACCACTAAAATTGATTTATTGTGAAAAATAAGCAGGTGTTCAAGGATAAAGGGTTTTCCAATAAGAGGTGTTATTTTGATATTCAAAGAAAAATGCCATTATTCAATGTAAATGATCGGATGTTTATTTCATTACAAAGAAGAAGCTATGCCGTTAAGAGTTGAAAATAACATCAGGCAAATGACCACCACGACCACGCTTACAGGACCATATCTTTTTGAAGAAAATTTGAGAGCAAATTGAAATAAAGGCCATCTTCTGAAAAAAGTTTTATTAAATTATAGTTATGGATGATGCAAACCTTACTAATGCTCAGTATGTTTAACTCGATAAGTACTATGACTTCCAGGATACTCAGGAATGAAGGGAAACAAGGAGGTTGACTCATCTGGAAGGGTTCATTACATTATAGTCCTCTTATACAACCTAAACCTTTCTGTGCTTAGAGTAAAAAGTAAACCTAGAGTTGCCTTCACGCATTTTTTATTCAGGCAAGTCGAATCTGTTTATACGCGCTAACAAACGTCCGGCGTTTCGAAATGGTGCCGTATGTTTATTACGTATTGGGACGATGCTAACGACTTTCGTCTGTTACAGATAATTCTGTCAGATTGGCAACATCGTCTGTTAGAGTTTCTCGATGCGACGTGTTCACATTTTCATTTCGATTTGACGTTCATAAACTGAATTATTCCAATGATTTGGTGGCTTTTATTGTTGCTTAAGGCTATTTCGGCAATTGTAGCTAAGGCAAAATCAGGAAAATGTTGTGTTATATTCAGGAATTCGGGAAATGCAATTCTAACCAAGTGTGGCAGCGACATGCTTTCTATCTCACATTAATGCTTTGTTGATTCCAATGCATTTCTATGTTTATTTCTCACTCTGAGTTTCTGTGGCATAGAAAATAAGATCTACAAAAAGAATTCGATAGAAAAGAGTAGGTAGACAAGAAGGCACTCTGGCAGAGCCCTTGGACCTAGAACACTCCAAATTACTCATCGGAACGTTCTATGAGAAAAATCCCAAATTCTCTTAGAAATTAACAAAAATAGGCTTCACCTTATCGAAGGATTTTTCATGAATCACTGCCGTCTCAGTAATCACCCAAGAAAACTGGATGTGTCCGAAAAGATGAGTGTAAATTTTGCGGAGAAAAAAAGGAAACTAATGAAAATTTCTTGACGGAAAGATTGGTCTTCGGTTTCTCACTCAATATGTTACACAATACAGCATACAAAACTTCAAACCTGAATTTCATTCGCAGAAATGATAAATCAAAATTAATGTACCTATACTGCAATCAGACATTATTGTTCGCTAAAATTAGAACTTCCAATATTTGACGAAAAGTCGTAAATAGCGGAAAATCAATTTTCCGTCCAGAAATAACTTTCAATTAACTCTCTGGCTCGTCTATTCTATCGAAAACAAGCCAAAGTTTGACAATTGAAGTTGCGGGACATGTTAAGAAGATTGCTTCCTACCTCTTGAAGGTGATTTTCCGTGGAAAATTGGGGAAAACTCTGAGGTTTTTCGTCCAGACGCGTCTAATCGCTAATTGGAACATGGCCTCTAGTTAATTCAAAGCACACGCGATCGGACAACGAGGAGTGTTATCCCGCCAGTGTCGGGTCGTTCTTTTGGGTTCTTAGGGTTTTTTTGTAATTACTCTTTTGGAAATGGTCTGAACATATTTAAAATTTAGAGTGAATTTCAAACCTCAATATCTTTCTCAAAAGAGATACCATCTTCACGAGCCATGAAGCATACGAAAGGTTGTCGTATGTCGTATTGTCTTACAAAAACAGGAGTTCAAATTGACTCAACTTTATTTGCCACGTTATACAGGATCTTCAAAAAATAAATGGATTTTTTCCAAAAAATCAATTTTGATTTTAATTCTTCGAGAAAGCAAGTCTTCAGCTCCAAAATGTTCTGAGGTGACACTTTGCTATCTTACAACTGAAGATAGAGACGATTTTGTGAAACTATTTTCTACGAAGACATAACACATCAATATTAAAAAATGATCCGATCATCACAAGCCTAAAGTTTTAATCATACGATGTTGTAAAAAATAACTCTAATAAGTTACAATTTACAAAATATCAAACTAACGGACCCAACAGACGTTATTCTGCATACACAAAAATTCATTCAATTCGGTCCAGCCGTTCAGTTGAAGAATAGATTAATAACCTAAATAAGGACTACAGCGCCGTCTGTTGATCTGATTTGTGATCCTAACATACGGGTATCAGGCAATCCGAAAACATTCATACATCATAGGTTTAAAATTTGTAACTATGGCATAAGTAAAAAATTGTTTTATAATATGTTAGTTCATATGTTATTCTGATTGAAATTTTAAATTTTCGATTCACTCGATGTAACATCACTTTTTGTCCAAATTTCAAAATCATTATAACCTATAAATATGTATTCTATGACTGCTTAATTGGTCGTAAGAAAAAATAAAGCATTTCATTATCTTCTGAACAATTTTTTGGAAATATTTTTTGTATAAACCTTGCCTTAGCGATCATGAACACAACAAAAAAAGAATATCCAGTTTGGTGCAGCCCGTCGAAAGTTATTGCATTTTACGATAACCATAGATCCTCTTTTATTAATATAGATAAGAAAGACATATCTTCTGGAGGACCTCAACTCATCTCAAAGCCCCGCCGCTGTTTTCAACCCTGGGGCCGCGTTCCGAAAAGGCGTGCCTGAAGGTCGAAGGTCATGTTTGTACGACGCGTTGTCTCGAAGTTTCGTGTCTGTTACGTCCTCATTAAGGGATATGTAACGTTTAATTATTCCTTCGTGTTGTCTATGGTGTTGGTGATTCTACCCCAGAGACCCTGCGGTAATTAAATAGGGTGGGTCCAGGGCCGGACCTTTGGGCGAACCAGCTCCCGAAGGAGATACTAGTAGGGGTTGATATCTACATTTCGGTAATGGACAACCCTAGTGTGATAGTGGCAGATTTCTATCGTGAAGTTTGACATTTTGAGGTTATGTATACTCAGAACGTTTTGACGTATTGACGCTATTTGTGTGTTTACAGTGACTTAAAAGATACACGTCGATTAAAACATGGAATTGAAAAGTGTAATGACGTTTGTGGAATGCCTAATTCAAAGAACGACGAGTAATGGACAAACCTGGGTTTCTTCAACACTTTCGGCTACAGCAGCAATATTTCGGCTGTTTTGAGCTACGTGCACGGATTTATTCTTCACATCACTAACTTTTCCCAACAGCTCGAATTTTTCCAATAATTTTTTATTGCGGTCCGACAAGGTGCTTCACGACGACCCAAAAATGTTCGAGTTTTACGAACCGTATCTGCCAAATTTTCACCATTTTTATATTGAAAATTAATAATTTCAATGCGTTCTTGAAGCGTGTATCGTTCCATTTTTATTAATGGTAGTAGTTTCTACTTGTCAAGTGTCAAAAAATGACAGCTTCAAACGTGGTATCTACCGAAACACCTTTTATTGGAAAACCCTTTATATAATCGATGGTTCGGTGGTTGGCTGACCATAGAAATAAATCATAGTGCTTCTCTCGATTTTGTTTAAAGGCCAATTCACAATACAACTGGGCATGAGCTAATAATAGAGCACTAGAAAGATAGGTATGCCAGAGAGGCAGACTGGGTCCAACCATAGACTCGAAATTAAAGATGGTAATGTCAATTTCTCAGTTATTGTGCTCTATTGTTAGTTGCGTGCTTTTTTTGAAGAAAGTTAATAGAAAGTATTGATTTTTTATTCAAAACAATGAAGTTGGAGACTAGACAGGTAGCATAAGCATTTATTCGATTACAGATTTCATTTCATTCGAATTGTTCTGTAATTTTCGAGTCTGTGGTTGGACCCAGCATGGCTGTCTGGTATACTCCCCTTTTCAGAGCCTTAGTTAACCTCTTACAAACAAGGCCCTAGTGTTGGGAAATGACAAGTAAAGCTCTATCATTAAATTTGACATTTTTGAAGTTATGCGTACTACTCAGAACGTTTCCACATATAAAGTCGAATTTTGGGAGCTGTGGTTACATGTAACTATCTAACTATCACGTGATCATTTGACAGAAAATACGTGTATTAACTCGCCAAAATTCGACTTAAGCGCTATTCGAGTTGTTTACAGTAACTTAACGAAGACATCTAGACCAAAACATGAAAATAAGTCGTGAACATTTTCTTGCTATTATTTTTTGAAACTTGGATAAACTCAGCAGCAGCGCATCAGTGCACTTTTTTCAATTTTGGGAGTTTGGGACGATGAAGCTCCATTAAAGACCTGTTTTTATCGATAGTATGATGAATTCTATCAAGGTCGTAATTTGCTACAAGACGAAGGTCGTCCAAAATCAGCTGTTGTTACGAAAATTATTTATGCTGTGCACCAACTGATGTTGAAAATTGTCATGCGGTCTATCGAGATATGGGTGGACATTGGTGGGACCAGCATACATTAAAATCACTTGAACATTCGACTTTTAACAATTGGGTGCCAGTCCATTGTGGTGTTGAAGGCAATGAAAAAAGCCTATGAGCTTGCTAGTAAAGGTTAAAAAACACCCGCTTCAAGAACGCTTGAAATCATTAAAATCGCTATAAATGGTGAAAATTCGGCAGAGACGGCTCGTGAAACTCGAACATTTTTGGGTCGTCGTGAAGCACCTTCTCGGGACCGCTATAATGAAATTGGTGGAAGAATTCGAGCTGTTTGGGACAAGTTAGTGATGTGAAGAATAAAACACGTGCGCGTCGCTCGGTTACGGTGAATGGATTTGCGCTATCGAGAGATGATTAAAGGTTATTATGGCTAAAATAGGATAGTATTGATCTGGACAACGTTCACCTTAACAAGACGGCCCTACGTGCCACACAAGAAAACGAAACCATTGATCTTTTGTGGGAAAAGTTTCCTAACCATGTTATCTCTCGAAGAGGTGATCACAAATGGCCACCGAGATCTTGTGATGTAACAGCTTGCGACTTCTTCATTTGGGGCCATGTGAAAGAGAAGGTCTACGCCAATAGCCTAACGTCGATTCAAGACCTCAAAGATGGAATTCGTGAGGCTATCAAGGACATAGGGCAGCCACTTTGCATTTGGTTATGGAAAATTTCATTAAAAGGATATGGTCCTGTAAGCGGGGTCGTGGTGGTCATTTGGCTGATGGTTTTCCACTATTAAGGGCATAAGCTTTTTCTTTATAATAAAATAAATATCCTATCGTTTATATTGAAAAAATGGCATTTTTTTAATATCAAAATAACCCCCTTATAAAAATCCCAAATCGCATATTAAGTGGGTTGAAGACGTGCATGCACATCTGTGGTCGAGATTCCCCTAAATTCATCGACATAACCGAAAAACGAAATGACGACCGTAACATGTTCGACAAATCGATAGGAGACAAGAAGGACAGGCAAAATCGGAAGTAAACATGGGGGCCGAAAGTCTGTCTTCCCAAATCAAATTGATTTTTAATTTAGGCGGACTAGTCACGAAATCGTCTTTCGCCCCGGTTATAAAATGATACTCCGTATCGGTTTCGGTCGTACCACCGACTTTAATTATAGAATGTTCGATATCTTTACGATAAATCATAGAAAAAAAAACGTAATTTCACTCGAGACAATCCTGAAGTTACATTTTCTGTGCAAATAATGGTTATTCTTGAATTAATCATAGAAAACGCAACTACGCATTAGTGTTGAAGGTTGATTTATAAATAACCGTCATTGTTAGTGAGGAAAAATGATCATAGAACTAAATGTCAACTTGATGTCCTATTTATAACTGAATAATGTTATTATCGATCACAAGAGATTAACTTGCCATGAGAAATTCAAGAAATCAATAGAAGTTTTTGCAGAATTATCCATATTTTACCTGTAGTTTTTCCTTCAGAAGGCTACTCAACTTTTGATCTGTAGAAATAGGCCAGAATGGTAATTATGAACGAGCGTATAATAATTCCAAGGTGAATTGGTGGCCTAAATCATCGAGTGAATAATAGCCATTATACGCGAGTAGGATGCATATTTTATCCACGACTACTAAATATTTTTTGAATTTTTTAACATTTGGCTGCCG
>JACDNR010000836.1:0-42678 GCA_013421045.1 Propylea japonica | reverse complement strand
AATTAGGTGAAGGAGAGGATGAAAAGTCATAAAGGAGTAGAAATAGCATTGCAAAAGTTCAAATCCGGGGAAAAATCAACAGTACGCATACTTCAAAGTATGCATTTGATAAACCAACTTCAAAGATTTTGATGGCCCCCCTGGCAAAACAGTGGAGTATACTATTAAATTAAACGATTCGAAAGGCCACAAGACTCTTGGTCAAGCACGAGGATGAGAAATGCAAATTGCAGAATTGCTCAAAGAGAGGGGAAATCATCTTTTCAAGCGACAGAAGTATGTATCGCGATTATTATATACGAAAGTTCTAGAATATCTAGTAGACAAGGTGGGTATGAGTTAGACTATTCATTATTTCATATGCTGAGCTTAGTACCACTTTCAATTCAAGGAATTATTCACGAAAAAGTAATACAAGTAATAAAAAAACTAATTCAATTTTCTATAGTTCCGTTGACACTATGGCCACAAAATTCTGCATGAAGATTTAGTATAACAGTCTTCATTCATAAAAAAATCACTTGCTTTGGATATCCTGTTATGGAAATATAAAGATTCTTCTCCTCAATATTCCAATTGAATTTTCTATGGTTCTGTTAACACTGTGGCCATGAAATTCTGCCTGAACATTCAGTGTATCAATCTTCATTTATAAAATAAATTTCATCCGAATCGGATATTTTTTTATGGAAATATGAAGTTTCTTCTTTTCAATATTCCAATTTGAATTCTCTATGGTTTCGTTTCACTATTGAGGTTTTGACGCTCACTTGGACGAGACGAAGCGGAGAGTTGTTTTCCGCAGGCACGATTTGCACTGAATCAAGTGGGTAGACGCTCACTTGGGAGGCGCGAAGCGAAGATCAGAATCGTTTTATTCAGTGCAAATCGTGCCTGCGGAAACAACTCTTCGCTTCGTCTCGTCCAAGTGAGCGTCAACCTTTATAGTATTCGTTTTGGGGAGTTTCGTGCTCCTGAGCTATTCCAGTGCTTGTGCGCAACCAATGGCAAACCCGTATTTCGAGCTTTGAGTTGTTCAGGAGCACGAAACTCTCCAAACGAATAGGCTATAAGGCCACAAATTTTGCATGAAGCTTATTATGACCATCTTGCATATAGCCGCGACATTTCATTCGATGGGTTTCGTTTTGTGAGATATTTGCTCGGTTGCAGGAACGTCCATTAAAATTTAAAGGTCCATTAAACCCTTAATCCTCCATTAGTTCCTTGTAATAATGGAGGATTAAGAGTTTAATGGACCTTTAAATTTTAATGGACGTTCCTGCAACTGACACATTGAGGAACAAAAATTTTGAAAATTCTGAATGGCCATATTTTAGGAATACCCTGTACGATTTGGCTGGTTAACTAACTTAACCGAGCCATTTGGGAACCGAACTCACCCTGCAATTTTCAAGTCTCTTGGACAATCCCTTCGAAAGTTATTGTGCTAATGGCCGGACGGCCCCACGGACAGAATTGAATTTGAAAAATCTTGTAACAAACTCGGTTATTAATGGTCTCGAACTATTAACGCGTGAGCGGAACGCTATATGCAATTATTATGAGCACCTGAGTGATGTCACAACTTCACTGAAACATAGTAATTTATATTATGTCAAATGTACCCCTTATGAAAAATAAAAATGTGTTTCAATCAAGAATTTATAATTTATATTGAGGTCGACAAAAAAATCTGGTAATCAACTCGTTTATCAATCAAGTCTTTAATAAACAAGATCAAATGAAAGCTAAGTTTAACTCATAGGAAATGAGTAGGATTTCATATTATTTCCAATGTTTGTCTTATCTAAAAGAGAATGTAATTACAAAAAATCCTCTTTTGAAGTTTTGATATTGATGAAAGAACGATCTTCTCTATTGAAATGATAAGTACAGGGTCTTTATGTAATGTAACAACGCAGCTGGCTTTGGATTATTTATTTATTCATTTTACACTATTATCATTGAGTTTAAAATAGTAATATTTTTAAATTGAATGTATTTTTGACCTCTATGCTATTATGCAGGTTAGGCGGGTCGATTGTGGCTGGAATTATCTATGTCAAAGATAGATAAGATAAAATAGAGAAAGATTCGATAAATGTATTGAGTTTGCATAGGAAGCAGAAAATGAAAATAATCCAAACCAACTGCGCTGTTACAATTATTTATTAAGACTATATTTCAATCAAGAAGCAATTGGAGTAATGTACAACTCTACTGAAACATAGAAACACAAATTTATATTTCGTTAATTGCATCTATTCTGCGAAATAAAAATGTATTTCAATCAAGAATTCATAACCAGGTCGGCGGAAAAATCTTGTAATCAACTCATCTATTAATATAGCACCTAATAACTAGCTTATTGAATAACTGTTAAAAGAATAATTTTAATTATTTAAAAACTTCAATACCTCTTTTGTTATTTTCAGCTGGCGATCCGATAAAGTCAGGAGAAGATGAAGATTATATAAAATTACTTATGAGCGCGAATTTGAATGTATCATTGTGTTACATAAAATTGAAGATTATGAAATGGCACATAAACAGCTCTTGATGCTTTAAAATAGATCAATGCAATGATAAAGCTCATTACAGATGTGGGCAGGCGCTTCTTGGCCTTTCAGATAATGAAAAAGCCTTGGAGCATTTCAAAAATGTCTTGGGATCAATCCGAAAAATTCTGAAGCCAGAGCCCAGTATGACAAAATTAAGGAAACTGTGCAGATCGTTAGAGAGGAAGAATACGTTGTGCGAACATGTTCGACAATTTTCAAGGGTGAATGTTAAGGTAGTCATAATAACTAGCAGTAGTTTTCTGAATATCTGTATTATTCATTTGTTTTCTGAAAATATACTTTTTTCGGCAACCGTCCGAAATGTACACACTTCCCGGACGCTTTTCTTTTGAGTAATGGTATTTCTCTGCCTAGACCAGGAAGTATGTACAGGGTGATTCACTTATCTTGGTAACCTAATTTTTCTCGAAAAGGGTTGAATATTTTTTTATTCTGTTGACGGTATTTGGTACAGGTTAATGTTGACTTGAGATGTGCGTAAAAGTCGGAATAAAGAATTAAGACGCCAGTCGTCGCGGCACTATCAAAAATTTTTTCTTCAGGAACATACCTTTTTTATTCTGTCATTCGAAAGACAATTTAATTCTAAATGTTTATTCTGAATTCCATTTTTTTTCTTTTTCTTACCGTCAGCAACCATGGACCTATAATACTAACTGGACGTCGAACTTCCTTACTGTCACGTAGAAAAAAGTGAGGCAAATCGCCGCCATTTGCAGTTTGGAGTGAACCACAAATATTTTGATGTTTTATGCCATATGTGCTCGAATTTTGATTGAAACATAGACGTTCCTTTGAAAGAAATGATGAAAAACGAACTCTGTATATTGTGTTCTGTGAACACTGACATTTCGGTCTATATCAAATATAATTTTTTTCGATTCGGGTGATAAGTTATTAAAATAATGTACCATTATGGTGATTATACACAATAGATTCCTCAAAACGGTATAACCTCGCTAATTCTAATTTTTCAGTTCGTTGAAAAATTGACAACTCTCAAATTAGTCAATTTCACTCCAAACTGCAAATGGCCGCCGTTTGCCTCAAAATTTTTGACATGTTCGCTATCTAGTTAGTATTATAAATCTATGTCAGCAACCTGCAGCCTGTTTTATGTAAATTCTATTCCATTTATTTTTTTCTGTATTGTGACAGTGTTACCAATGGTATACTTGATTTAAGCTGGGTTTCACAAAAGTGCAATCACGGCATAGACTTATATGTCTATGAATCACGGTGATTAATGAAATGTCATAATTTCTGTGCAAATTTCAGTTTATTTTTGACGTAAACCATCGACTCAATTGAAAATAAACGATTTCATTGCGAATCAAGCTTTTGTGAAGCCCACTGTTAGAGACATAGATATGATTGTGTTTCTCAAAATCAATGAGACTTTATAGCAAACTATTTCTCAATCATTATATTCATCCAATATATTATATTTTATAACAATAAACATTTTTCTAATAACGAACGAAACATGCCAAATCATATTTTCTATACCGGCCATTATAATCCATACATATAGTCCGTTCACGAAAGTTTGAGCGCATAGTAGGCGTTTAATTGTTTATCTGAAGTTAGCAGTGTTTTCTTTCATAACGTAAAATAAAGTCAACGTTGCCGAATGTACCCGGCCTCGTCCGACGAGCTTGCGAGTTATCAGAGAACTCTTGACCACATTGCGTGTCAATCTGACAAGTAAATGAAGAACATAAAGGTGTGTTCTTTTATTCATCAGATGGATTCACCGCTGTCACCACGGTTGCATCAAGTGGTTCGTTTATTCAGCGGTTGAAACTGTCACTCGTTCGTTTACTCACCGATGTTTCCATCGGTGGCTCATCGGATCCATCGACTTTCAGAGCCGGTGAATGTGATGAAATTCTGATGAGTCGAGTGGAGGGGGTAAATTTGTATGGCAGAAACGTCAATGTTATCTGTCACGACTCAACTAAACAGCAGATAACTATCAACTCGTTCTTTTATTCGACATCTGATGAGCCATCTGACATTTCATCTGGTTTCATCCGGGTGAATCCATCGGTGAATAAAAGAACACACCTTAACTCAAAATTGAAAAATACACATTGGAATATGCCAAATTTCCATGGCCAACCGACGGCTCAACCTTTCGTGAACGGACTATAGATTATATCTTCTCTTTGTTTCATATAACTAAGTAAATAAGTTACTTTGGCCAAAATATAAGGGCCTTACTAAACTTGGACAAAGTAATTTATAATGAACTAAGGAAAAGATATAAGTTATGTATGGATCATAATGGCCGTTATATAGAATATATGTTGCATCTACATATTATTAAAAAATGTTTATTGTTATAAAACATAATTTTTTATGAATTGAGAATAGTTTTGCTACAATTCTCTTTGATTTCAAGAACTACAATCATATCTATGTCTCTCAATCAAGACATACTGTCGCAATACAGAAAAACATAAATGGATAGGATTGACATAAAAAAACGATGCAGGTCGCTGATAATAAGAAATAGAAAAAAAATGGTATTCAGAAGAAACATTCAGAATAAATCATCTTTAAAATCAAACAATAAAAGGGTATGTTTCTGAAAAAAACATTTGTGGCTTGGACCTGAGCTGACATGTTGAATTTTATAATAAATAGTCTCTACAGTCTATCCAAATCCGAGAGGTCGAAAGTGGCGTTCCTGAAGCCTCGACCAATAAGAGCGTCCTAATCGCGTTTCTAGTTTGTTTACGCTGGCCTCTCGAATTTGGATAGACTGTACATAATTTATTCGGTGAATTTCATTTCTTTTATAATTTTCAGGGAAGAAGTCAAAGAAAAAGAAGAAGTGATGGAATCGAAGAAGAATTTTGAGGCTAGATGAAAATTGTTATTTTTGGATTTTATATGAATTTGTTTCAATTTATTTTATTGTTACCGTGGATGGAAATTTTGAATTGGGAATTGTTGTGATCTGTTGGTGGATATGCTTTATTAAATTTTTTCATATTGATATCATTTATTTTATTATCCTCTAGGTACTCCTTTGGTACAAATTTTCTTGAATTCTATCATATAATGGAAAATTCAAACGAAAAAATGCTAACAATACCTAACCTAACTTGAAAAATAATTATTGTATCTGAGATATTCTGAAGAAACAGCGATCTATCGAACCAACATTGAAAAGAATTTCATCTGTCACCATCTGTCTTTGACAAGCCGAATTCCATAACAATCTGCATGCATTGAATGAACATTTTTCGGTTTTTCTGAAAAACCTTAGTGTTTAATCAAAAAATTGTGATTATAATGAAAATTCATCCATTGAATGAACTTTCTAACGGTTTGAGGTTGCTGATATTATCATTGTAAGGTTCTCACAACCTCCTGGAGGGTAAAGGCGTTTCCTACCATACATACTCATTGATGGCTCATCAGTATGTCTCATTCGAAGAGGCTTTTCCTAGACGCCTGGAAGCCAAATTGCACCGCAGTCAATTTACCGACATTGTGGTCAGTTCCTCCATCTCCACAATAACCAATGATATTCTGGAAGAAAACGATATGGCTGCACTATATATAGGGCATGAAAAGACATACATATATTTGGAAAGTAGTAGAAGAGCTCATGAGGAGCAGATATCTATTCATCTTTGTGAAATACTGAATTATAACAAACTCGCCAGATATGGTGAGTTAGATCGCGAAAAAAGACCGTTTTGATTTTTCTGTCAAAATATTTCAATAGTAATTTTATGACATTGTTTATTGTCAGTGTCGGAGATATTTTTATGCAGGAATGCAAACCTCGGGGGATAATTCATTGAAAGGTAATTAACTTTATTATTGCTTTATCTTGAGTTCATGAGATATTAAAAAGATTGACGAAGCGAAGCGACCTAACATTCCGTTATGCGGGTATGTTCAAAGGATTGAGAGAGAAGTCGATTCACTGATCCTTTGGGTAATTTTTTCTGCTATAGCAAGTTCTGGTCATTCAGCACCGATTTGTTCTGACTAATAACGGTAAACTTAGCAGATAGATACTATTTTCCTCTTTTTCCTAGCAGAATCTAGGAAGACTATCTAGGCTGTCTTTCTGATGATTTATTTTCTGTAGTGCTCTTGTATGACTATTGTGGTACCTTTCGGCATTTGTCCAAATGTCCGCACTGCAGCCAGGTGTCATGTTGCAGTGTATTGTCCATTTCGTCTTTTAGTCGTCTATTGGGTCACGTGTCCATTAATTCAGTTTTTTTTATATCTGTGTCGTTCGCTTTTTTGTCTATTTTCAACTGTAGTGTCGTGTTTCCGTAGTTTTCTGTTAATTTTTGTCTTATTCTGAGTCTTCTTTCTATTGTCCTTGTGTTCTTTATGTGTCTGGCGTCTTCGTCTTGTCCGTTGCATTCATATTGTCCGCTTGTCTCCGTAAGGTTAAATCGTCTTAGATAGGTTTTCATACTTCCATGTCCCGTGGCTAGTTGCGTCGCTTCAAATGTCAGATTGAGTCTGGAGGATCCTTCTCTGGCAAGAATATTGGCCGCATAGTTTTTCTCGATTATCTGATAGCGTTTTCCATTGGGTGCACCAGTTTTGCTCTAATGTTGCACTGACACTGCACTGGTTTTCATTAAATTGCATTTCCATATTGTTTATTGTACCAATGAACAAACAAAAAATATGCACTCAGTTCTCACCAGTTCTCCCAATAGAAAACGCTATGAATATCCTGAATTCAAGGACACATCCGTCCATTTTTGCCTAGTCTATCATCTTACTGAATCGACTTTGCAGCATAAAGATTCAGACAGCACATTGAAAATATATATTTTATTTCAACATACAAAACATTCCATGAAAATCCACTATTTATTATTAATATTAATATTGAAAACACGACTTGTTGTATTCTGCAAAAATGAGAGTAACACTCGTAGATTACAAAGTCCATGAAAATGACGGATACGGCATCGGTTGAAAGTTGCCAGTACATGAATGAATTTTATTCTAGATAGTTTTCTTCTGTTCTACGGAGTCCTCCAAATAACTCTAGGCAACAGCAGTTGACTTTCAACCTAAGACGATTTATGTTGGTTAGCCCTTCGCCTGAATCTGCTGAGGATCGTCTAAAACTGTGACCTGTGTAACGTTCTGGGTTATGTAGGCCTAAGTAGTAGCGATCTCTTCCTTTCCCGCACTAGTGCGGGACAGTAACACTTTCTTAACTAAAATGAATGCGGGATAGAGGGTAAAAACGCACGGTCGTAGAAAAAATGTGTTTTATGTGTACTTACTCATTACCTTATAGAAGGCAAACAAAAATCTTGTAGGTTGTCTGAAACATTTCCGAGAAACCATTTTCTTTCTTAATTTCAACACCCTGTATATCAGAAACAATGAGTCACAGACCCAAATAAGTTGACAGGAACTTTATGTCATGAAATCATCTGAAGATGAAGGCCTCGAATTTTGGGCACCTTATTCTGAAACCTCCATTATTTGCATTTATCGCTCCATTTCCTGTCGATACGCACAGTGGAAAGAAATAGACAGAAGAAGAGGAGACAGAGGAGTAGAATATGAAAATTCTCCTTTATCGATTACAATTTTTCCCCGAAATAACCTTACCGAAGGCAAATGTGGCGGAATGTCGAAAACCTATCCGATCCCGTTTCTTCAAATAGTAATTTCGGGTCGATCTATCAATATGCCCACGATCCGTTAAATGCAAACAGTCACGAACTCTCTATCGCGATTTTTCGAACACGCGAAGTTGCCAACGGAATATCATTCATCGGAATGTTCTTAAACTGCAACTAACACATAACCGACAGATCGGCGTAGGCCGTAGGGTGTGAAATATTGGTGAAAATTTCAGTAAATAACATTTAGCTTTTCTGGATGACATTCGAAAAACGATCTAATGAAGGTATCCGAAAGTTCAATTTTATTTGTAGATTAGGTCGTTCGTTACCACTTCTTTCCAAACGCACTTGCTTGTCATTGTTGAATCTATGCATTTCTTTACTTCAAATAATGTCAATTACCTACACTAGGCCCTTTCTATTTGAAGTAGTTAATTATAATTTGTGGTATTCGAATGATTCAGTTTGTCGAATGATATGATTTTCTCTTCTAAAGGGTTTTCCAATGAGAGGTGTTATTTTGATATTAAAAAAATGCCATTTTTCAATATAAATGATCGGACGTTTATTTCATTATAACGAAGAAGATATGCCGTTCATAGTGGAAAATAACATCAGGCAAATGACCACCACGATCACGCTTACAGGACCATATCCTTTTAATGAAATTTTCCATAACCAAATCGCAAAGTGACTGCCCTATGTCCTCGATAGCCCCACGAATTCCATCTTTGAGGTCTTGATTCGACGCTGGGCTATTGGCGTAGACCTTCTCTTTCACGTCGCCCCAAAAGAAGAAGTAGCTAGGTGTTAAATCACAAGATCTCGGTGGCCAATTGTGACCACCTCTTCGAAAGATAACACGGTCCGGGAACTTTTCTCGCAAAACATCAATGGTTTTGATGCTTGTGTGGCACGTAGAGCCGTCTTGTTGAAAGTAAACGTTGTCCAGATCAAAACTATCCAATTTCGGCCATAAAAAATCATTGATCATCTCTCGATAGCGCAATCGATTCACCGCAGCAACATTCTCGGCTGTTCTTGAGCGACGTACACGGGTTTTATTCTTCACATCACTAATTTTCTTTATTGCGGTCCGACAAGGTGCTTCACGGCGAACCAAAAATGTTCTAGTTTTACAAACAGTCTCTGTCAAATTCTCATCATTTTTATAATGAATTTTAATAATTTCAATGCGTTCTTGAACCGTGTATCGTTCCATTTTTATTAATGGCGTAGTTTTACTTGTCAAATGTCAAAAAATGACAGCTTTAAACGTTGCCTCTACCGAAATAGCGAGCTATTAAAAAAAACACCTCTTATTGGAAAACCCTTTACTATTGTCGCTTCTTTTCTGGATCGTAGTAATGTCTCATCCATAGTAGCAATTCGGTTTAAGAAGTCTACATTGTTTTCAAATCGAGCACATATCGAAGGCGATCAGCTGTAGGTCACAAGAAGCAGACAGCGGAAAATCATTCATCGGAATGTTCTTAAACTGCAACTAACACATAACCGACAGATCGCCGTAGGCCGTAGGGTGTGAAATATTTGTGAAGATTTCAGTAAATACCATTTAGCTTTTCTTTGATAAAGTTTCTGGATGACATTAGAAAAACGATCTAATGAAGGTATCAAAAAGTTCAATTTTATTTGTAGATTAGGTCGTTCGTTACCACTTCTTTCCAAACGCACTTGCTTGTCATTGTGGAATCTAGGCATTTCTTTACCTCAAATATTATCAATCACCTACACTGCAGTTTATTATAATTTGTGGCATTCGAATGATTCAGTTCGTCGAATGATATTATTCTCTCTTGTAAAAGGTTTTCAATTATAGGTTTTATTTTGATATTCAAAGAAAAATGCCGTTTTTCAATATAAATAACCGGAATGTGAAAAAGCTATGCCGTTAATAGTTGAAAATAAAATCAGGCAAATGACCACCACGACCACGCTTACAGGACCATATCTTTGCAATGAAATTTTCCATAACCAAATCGCAAAGTGGCTGCCCTATGTCCTCGATAGCCTCACGAATTCCATCTTTGAGGTTTTGAATCGACGCTGGGCTATTGGCGAAGACCTTCTCTTCCACGTGGCCCCGAATGAAGAAGTCGCAAGGTGTTAAATCACAAGATCTCGGTGGCCAATTGTGATCACCTCTTTGAGGGATAACACGGTCCGGCAACTTTCCTGCAAAAGAGCAATTGTTTCGTTGCTTGTGTGGCACGTAGCGCTGTCTTGTTGAAAGAAAACGTTGTCCAGATCAATACTATCCAATTTCGGCCATAAAAATTCATTAATCATTTCTCGATAACGCAATCCATTCACCGTAATATTTTATTACTTAACATATTCTCCTCTTAATCAGCTAACCTGCAACTTCTCTAGACCTTCAAAAAATGTTTCTTCTTGCTGCAAACCAGACCTCCACCTTTTTTAATACCTCCTCGTTGAAAGAAAATTTACTACCTTCAAAATTTTTTTTCAGTTGAGGAAAGAGATATTCGGACGAATCCAAATCTGGTGAATGAGGGGGGCATTCTAGTAAATCTAACACTAAATCACATATTTTTTGGACGGCAACATGTGATTTGTGTGCAGGGCCGTTGTCCTGCAAAAACAAAACCACATATTGATAGCTTTCCGCGTCTTTTCCATCAATTTTTCCCGAAATTGGTCAATAATGTCGAATAGTAGCAATTTCCAGTTATTGTTCTAACCTCATCCAAGCAAATCAAAACTTCTTAGGTCATCATTCCTTCAATTGTTGCTTTCTTTCTGGATCGTAGAAATGACTCCTCCATAGTAGGGGAAAGTGAGGTAATACGATCCCTAAGGGTCAAATGATCCCCCGCCGTAAATCAAAAACAGCTTGTGCGGTGCGAGTGCTTGGCGTGATTTTATTAAAAAATAATCAAAAAGTGTGGCTCTGATCTAAGGTAAGCATGTTTTTGGACTTTCGTTTTTTTTTACATGTAAGTGTTTACTGAAATGTTGTTTTATTTGCGGGTATTAGTAGGAGTTAGCTAATATTAAGCAATGTTCGATCATCGCACGCGGTATGTGAAGGTTTTGTTTTGATCGATATTTTGTAATTTGGTATTTGGGGTGAAATGATCCCTTCTGTGTGTCTAAAATGATCCCTGGATTCATTTTACCCCATTAATAGTTTTTGTTAACAGATCATGCCGAGAATTTATAAACGTAAAACTAATCGCCAAAAGAAGCCTGAAGAACGAATGCAAAAGGCATTAGAGATGGTATGGCTTACAAAACCGCGAGAAGAGAATTTGAGGTCCCTGTGAATCCTGTGATGGTATTAGAAAGAAGAGCCAAAGGTAAAAATAAAATAGCTGTAGGCTCAGCTAAAAAGTTAGGTAGCAAACAAACAGTGTTCAACCTGGAACAAGAACTGGAACTTGTTGACATGGAGTACAGAATAATATATGGGCTGACCACTCAGGATTTCTTAACCTCAGCTCAACAAAAATGGCAGAAAGAAATAATTTACCGCATCAATTTTCCGAAGCTAAAGGAAAAGCTGGACTTGCATGGCTTCGTGGATTTAGACGTAGACATCCAGACATTACAATGCGTGCGCGAGGTTTTAATAAGAATGTGGTGGATGAATTTCTCTCGACTTTGAGAAACGCCCAAGAAAAATATTATTTTTCAACTCATCGAATATTTTTGTTTTGTGTGACTTGCTTACATACTTAAATTGTTATGAACAATACATATTATCATTCAAATAAACAGCAGAGTTTATTATTTCATTTTTATTTGATATTTATTAACTCATAGTACAAAATGATCCCTGGGATCATTTTTCCGCTACCCCAGGGATCGTTTTATCCACAGGGGTGTATAAAATGATCCTTTACTAAACTTTTACAAAAATCTGTAATACAAAAAACTACATAGATGAAATGAAAAATAAGTTACAAAGTTAAGTAAATTCACTTCACTACCTTCAACAATTGAAATCTTGCGGTTTTGCCTTCAACTTTAGCCACAATTGAAATTTTCCCTTAAGGGGATCATTATACCTCACCTTCCCCTAGATACACAGTATTCAATCAACTCGAAATGAGCAAAGTTCGTAGTCTTTCAGTTGCTGAATTTCTTGAACTTCTTTTGTCTTCGTAATTTTCAGCTAAGACTACGAGATAAAAGTTGGCCGCCATTGGTTGCCAATATGGACCCACAGAAATTAAAAACACTCATCAGAATATCAATGGCTGGTTATACAGTTATAATTTTAAAACCTATATAATTATAATTTTCCAATACAATATCAGCAACGATTGATTGAATGGTATAAATGTTTGTTCGCTAAAATTATAATTGAATAATTACGAAATAGTTAAATTTGTTGGGAATTATTGAACGAAATGATTTCTCCATAATCTACCAGTTACATTATATCCAGTGTTAAACCTAATGAAATATAAACAATTATAATACAATAATGGTTATACACTTGCATAGAATTTTGAAGCTCCCATGAAAATATCATTAAAATAATGGAACGTTTATGTAGAATTCATGAATAATTTTGAAGATAAGCTCATAATGTATTCGAACAAAAGTGGTCTAACTATAGTGATGGACAAAATTAGCGCACCACCTAAAATTTCGTCAAATTTTAACAATTGATATCTTCCCAATCTTTAGTCGGATTCAACGTTTTTTTCTTTCAATAGTAGCTCTGTTGTCGAATTCCCTCCATTAAACAGAAGTCCAAAAAATAAAATCTTCATGTTGTACAGGGCGTTTAAATAATGTCATGTTTTATAGTCAACTTTTAACGTCTTCTGTGGGCAATGCCAATTTGCTGAGGCACATAAAAACAATAAAGCATTGTAGCCTAGTATCTCTTGAGTATTTTGTTTTTTTAAAAACCAATTTATCTTGAAATCGTCCAGAGATATAACTTTTAATCAACTCTTGTATTTTATGCATTAGCCATGAATATCTTCGCAACCATTTGTCCGATTTGAAATATTTTTTTTAGTAGTAGATCTTTTATTAGAGAATATCATACAACAATGAGATGTTCAAAAAAAGAAATGCATCATGCTCTACAGGGCGTTTACATTTTCGGGTGTTTTTCATTACAGTTTATCGCTTTCTGTGGGCAATACCAGATATATGAGGCTTCTAAAAACTATACAGTGATATAGCCTGATGTTTCCTGAGCTTTTTCAAAAAGCAATTTAACTTGTACCATTCCAGAGATATTCACATTTTTATACCATCTTGCATTTTTCTGTTTTTCTCAATTTGTTTTCGTTTATTTCTGTAATGAAATATAATTCTTATTAATTTTTCTTTGGTCGTTGTCTCCGTAGACTTATGAAAACGGGCTCTCACGTTAAAAGACCAGATCAAAGTAAAAAAAACCGCCTTCGAGTTGTCCAAAATGTTACAATTTCAGCAAAAACTGCAAGAAGAAGACTCACTGAATATGGATTGATTGCAAAAGGCTTTTTTCACTTCACTGAAGACTTAAAAGTAAGCTTAAAATCATCCCATCGATGGGTATTTATCTGGAGAAGACAAAGCATTTCCTTGATTATTCGTATATATCTTGTAGCGATCCGGAAGGGGCAATAAATTCTGTGAGATAGGTACATAGGCGACAATTTTTTGCTGATAATTTCAAATCGTGAATTCCTTAAAGAGGTTGGGATTCAACATCTACAGTGGCCGGCTCTTAGTCCTGACCTGAACGTAATCGAAAACGTTTGGGATCAGCTTAAACTACGTATTCAACGTCGAATGAAAAGAATATTAAAGTAGAGAAAACTTCAGAAATTAACACAATTATCAATTCCAAATGAATTATGACAACTGTAAACCTCAGTATCACTTGACTGAAAATATTCATTGTCAATATATTGTATGAAATGCAAGATGTTATTAAAATGTGAATATCTCTGGAAGGGTACAAGTAAAATTGCTTTTCAAAAAAGCAAAATACTCAGGAAACACCAGGCTACATCACTGTATAGTTTTTAGAAGCCTCAGGTATCTGGTATTGCCCACAGAAGGCGTTAAATTGTAATGAAAAAAACCCGAAAATTTAAACGCCCTGTACAGCATGATGCATTTTTTTTGAACATCTCATTGTTGTATGATATTCGCCAATAGAAGAGCTAAAACTCTCAAATTAGACAAATGGTTGCGAAGATATTCATGGTTAATGCATAAAGTACAAGAGTTGATAAAAAGTTTAATATCTCTGGACGATTTCAAGATAAATTGATTCTTTAAAAAACAAAATACTCAAGAGATACTAGGCTACAACGCCTTATTGTTTTCATATGCCTCAGCAATCTGGCATTGCCCACAGAAGACGTTAAAATTTGACTATAAAACATGACATTATTTAAACGCCCTGTACAACATGAAGATTTTATTTTTCGGACTTCTGTTCAATGAAGGAAATTCGACAATAACAGAGCTAAAATTGAAAGAAAAAAACGTTAAAATCTGACTTAAGATTGGGAAGATATCAATTGTTTAAATTTAACGAAATTTGAGGTGGTGGGCTAATTTTGTCCATCAGTATATTAAAAAATATAATCCAGTATTGGCAGTATTTCAGCTTCAGTGATCTATTATTTCGATGCATCAGGTCAGGATTTAATTAGATTCAGTTATAAATAGGATGCAATCAAGAGGGTTTCTGTGTATTCTAAACTGCTGCTCTGTTGTGCTCCATAAATAGGATTAAATCATAACATTGTTATCTGAAATGTGGTGAGGTAATTCCTTGATTGAGAATATGCTGCCTGATAGAAGATTTATTGTTTTTGAGCGCTCATTCTACTTAAACTAGTTCTATATCGTTTTTTCCAAAAGTCTGCAATTTTCGAATTTTGAGCCGAAAATGGTCTCAAATGATAGGTCCCATATCCAACAAATCTCGTCCTTGCATTCAACTCAGGAAATAGGAATCTTGGCTTCAGGACTGCTAATAAGGTGAATAATATACTCCGCTTGAATTGCCGACGTTTCCAACCTATTTGGGACCTTCTTCAGGACTGTAAAAGTATTTATTAAAATTTGTTAGACAAATGAACAATCTGGTTACAATAATACAAAAAACAATACACAAAATCAAAACGGTCTTATAGACTTATAATCTGCTTGTATATACAATCATCAGATTCCACCTGAATTCTAGTCATTTCTTGTGTTCAACTATTGTTGAAGATTGTATAGGGGAAGGAGGGGCAAGATGACGACAGTAAGCTAAAAAAAACTCATAAAACGATTATTTGCCCATTCTGTCATTTACTATTATTGAGTTTTCAATAAAAAAATTGTATCACTTGCGAGTTACTATTTGGAGTGAAAAATTTGAAGTTTATCTGCTTACGTCATTTTCGTCATCTTATCCGACGTGGAGGGTAAGATGACGAATTGTGGAGAGTGACATCAGGAGATACGTATTCCAAAAAAAATATAGGTAGCTATATAAAAAAATTTACAAATCAAGGTAAAATAAATTTATTCTACATTTTTTTTTCATTTTCGCCTCTTTATGTCCATTCCTGTACACTCTTTACATTTGCTACAGCAAAACCCTATTTAATTTTTTCCACGTTCACTGCAGATAATTCTCTTTCATCATCTACATCATTTTTAGAGTCAGCATATTGTAGATCTATTGACGAGTCAGAAGAATCGTTGAATTTTATTTTTCTCCTTACTGATTTTTGTTTTACTTTCTGTGCTTTTCTACTTTTTTCTAATCTCTCATTTTTTTTCTGATCTCGTAATTTTCTTCTTCTCTGAGTATGCATAATGATCAAACGAGTTTAGTTTACCCCATCAGGATATTTCTTAACATAACTATCTTCTGAGAGTAGCTTCTGGAAGTTGATATGCTTTTAAAGCTGCATTTACACTCAACTCTTGATTTTTTATTTTAGTGAGTGCTCTTTTCATATTATCTTTCGACCATGATTGCCTGTCAGTTTTTCTTTGATATATTTTACCCATATTTATTCAAACCTGAAGTTAAAAACATGACCTTCGAAATAAAATTAGACTTACAGAAAACGAAATGAAGAAAACACTAAAAAAGTAATACTCGGAATCACATATATTGTCTCAACCAACACCCGACAAGTATCAACTCCCATATCTTCCTGAGCTCTCGTCGTATTTTGCTGCCGATAAAAGGCATGAAGAATAGGACCTTTTTTTCACGTTTGACAGAAGCTGTTGCTGAAAGACTTATACCTATATTTAGGAAATATCGAGAATTCGTCATCTTACCCTCCTTTCGCCTACCTATACGAATAGAGTAGGTATAAGTCTTTAAGACCGCTTAATGATTTTGTGTATTGTTTTTTGTATTATTGTAAACAGATTGTTCATTTGTCCAAAAAGTCTTGAAAAATCCTGAAGAAGATCCCAAATAGGATCGAAACTTCGACAATTTAAGCGGAGTGTATTATACACCCTTTTAGCAGTCCTGAACCCAAGATCCCTATTTTCTGAGTCAAATGATAGGGTTCGACTTCCTGATGATGAATCGTTGGTCAAATTCAATTCTGTCCGTGGGCCCGATACCGATAACTTTCGGAGGAATTGTCCTTCAGACTTGAGATTTTGAGGATGAGTTCGGTTTCCAAATGCCGCGGTTAATTTCGTTAACTAGCCAAATCGTACAGGGCGTTCCATAAAATATGACCATTCAAAATTTTTGTTCCTCAATATCTAAAACAAGATGGAACCAATTGAAATTAAATTTTGCGACCATACGCAAGATGCTCATAGTGAGCTACATGCAAAATTTTGTGGTCATAGTGGTAACAGAACCAGAGAAAATGAGGCCATTCGAAATTTTTGGTTCTTCAATATTTCAGAGGAAACGAAACCAATTGTAATGAAATCTTGCGAACACATGCTCATAATAAGCCTCATACATTAATTTTCGTGGCAGATACCATACCAGAACCATAGAAATTTCAGTTGGATTATTGAAAGGAAGAATCTCTATATTTCCATAACAAGATATCCGATTCGAGTGAAACTCATTTTGTGAATGAAGATATTCTGAAAAATTTATGCGAAATTTCAAGAGGATCGCATCACCAGAACCTTAGAATTAAATTTTTCAATTGTCAAGCTTCTACATATTTAAGTTTTTGAATAATATCCAGAATATTATTCCGAGCGTGCAAAGATTTTGCATTTATATATTTAGTATCAATCTCAAGTCTTATACTTACAAAATTTGAGGTGATCTCATAATTGCTCCACCAGTGAACAAGCGCTCAAAAGCACTTGCACTTTTCTAACATTTTTTTGATGATGATAAGAGTAGTATCTACTTATCAAAATTCTGAATGAAGGACTTCCGCATGAAGAAGATTCATATCCTTAATTAATTGATATTTTTCATGAGATATTTTAGGAATATTTTCAGTCGAATTACTCCATGCAGATGATATTGCCCCTACCTTATTCTGATTAAGTAATTTTTGAGAATGTATCAACTTGTATTCTGAATATGCAGGTATTTCATTAAGTGACATTGATTCCCTTATCTCAATAAAACAGAAGCTTATTGATTCCTTTCGAATGTTTTGTTATGTCGAAAGAGAATGTAGTATAGTAGGTAGATAAATATGGAATATTTGTTTAACTTTCAAGTGATTATTGCCGATCACAGCTTTTTTCTTTTGAATTTTTGTATTCAGATGATTTCTCAAGATATTTCGACGTCGTAGAAATGTATATGATAATGATAATATCCACATTTTAAGTAAAATATTCTTTCAGAATTCCAATATGTTGTATATAAAGCAGCACCTGCCAGAGTGTGTTTTGGGTCTGCCCTTGAAAGAGATACCAACCCAATTGGAAAACAGCTCAGTGGTTTCCAGAGATTCTTTACTATGGAACCGAATAAAACATCACCATTCTCATATGCAACTGAAAAGTATAGGGCTATATCAAATGCGAACAATACCCCACTACCTGTGAGTTTATTATACCATCGAAACAGAAACATAAGTAAGAAATACAAAGTAGTGCATTTTTATTATTTTATTTCTTCTGCGATAGATGTTGTCAATTGGTGAATAGTACCAACACACACTAGACCACTTAACTGAGCTTATCTCTATCTGAAATAATGAATGTGGTTTTGTTGCCTCAAAGCTTTAAAATAGTTAGTATTTTGAGTATCTTTTTCATGTTTCATTTTTACTCTAGATTAGATTAGGAAAGAGCGATAAGGCTATATAAACCTCACAGCACCTTGATCTCAAGATCTTACTATTCTGGAAGCAGTCTTAGGTAACCTCATTACTTTCTTGACTTCTAAGTCAATAACCTGATTTGGTTCCGAATAACAGAAATGAGGAGTTTTTTCCTGAACACTCATAGAAAAGAGTCCAATACAATTGCCAAAAAGGGCTTACGAATGTCACACATTGGCCCAGAACCCTTCTGTGGTATTAGGTAAATGTACCTATAAGAAGGAGTTTCTGGAGAAGGAGAAAGCCGAGAAGGAAAAACTCTGGCCCAATCTCCCAGGGATGGATCATTCCACCAAGTTCCTTTGGAACGTTGAAACAGCAAGATCCAAAAGATATCTGCTAAGAAACAATTACACCTCCTCACTGGCTTCCTTACAGGACACTGTCGCCTCAGGAAGCACCTGTTGAGGATGGGATTAACGGACACTGACGATTGTAGGTTCTTTGGGGAGGAGGAAGTAACCCCCATTCACCCAGTCACAGAATGCTTTGGGCGAGGAATTTCTAAGAGTAAGGAACTAGCCTCGTTTAAGCCTTCACAGATATTGGATTCCATCAGATATCTGGAACTGGAAGGCGAGCTGTGAATCCTGTGGTCAGAACAGCTCTGTAAGGGGCACAATAGACCTTGAGGTTGAAGTGAACTGTCCCCTTTTTCAAACAATAACTATAACTATGGCGTGCTACTACACATGCAGATAGATCACCTTTAGAATTTATTATTAGAAGTAACATTATAGCGCTGCGATACCTTCAAAAAATAGTGTTGTAAAGTGTTCTCCCTTACTTTGTAGCTGCGCTGCCAAGGCCTTTTATAGAGTAAAAATCAAGTTTTCATTTTCAAATGTTGGTATGTCACTTTGATGCTTTCCTTAGAATTGTTTGCGATTATCACGACTCAGAACATCAATCTCTATTATTATATTCTCCACTTCGGGTTCACATCCAATATGTAAGTTCTTTCTGAATTAAAATCCACTTGAGCTAAGAATTTTTGGTAAATATCGAATTTCGGTGACCAGATTTTGGTGTCATTGTATTCATTGAGTTTTCCTGAACAACATTAGAGTAACCTACAGGTGGCGGTCTGTCTTAGTTTAGAAAATATGGACCCTCAAAGGTCCAAAAAGGTTCCATCTTCACTTCGCTTTCTTCACTATAAAAACGCAAATTCACTGTTCCAATTTAGTCCATAAATCACCTTCGAACATTCAGTTAACTATTCGATTAGTTTCACTTAAGGTATATTCAATAATTAATAGAGGAACATCGAAATTATAGAGGCATCACATATACACAAATTGTAAGGAAATCCCACCGTTTAAATAGTAGATTTGGTACTGCCGCAGATTATTCGCGCGAAGGTTTTACCTACTAATGTTGTTCAAGAAGACTCAATGATTACAAATAACATCAAAATCTGGTAGATATCTGCTGCTATCACCGAAATTCGATATTTATCGATTTTTTTTTCAATTTTCAGATGTTAACGTTGGAAAACGGCGAGAGAATAAAATTCAGAACAGGAGCTCGTTCAGCAAGATTCACAGATACTATTATAAGGACCCCCTCCCCTACCAGATACGACGTGACCTTGAAATGGGAAGGAGAAAAAGAAGCTAAATATCCATTCGACAGCAGTAAACCAGATGATAGAAGAACATACAGAACATCTTCAACTCCTGGGTAAATTAAATGAGTTCAATTTTTAATTACCGGTACATACCTCAAAAGTATATTGTAGAACAAGATGAAGAATAGGATCCTATTCCAACACGAACGTGGAAAGCATGAATGGCCTTCTGCAACGAGTATTAGACGATATTTTGTCCATTTCACTTAAGTTTTTTTGAAATAAGTACGTTCAAAACTCGATTCAGAATTCAGATTATACATAGGTACTAGTGACTTTTGTATTGTATCTCGGCAGTGTGATTGGTACGAAAACTGACAGGTAACGGGATTTTAATTTAAATCATAAGTTTCGAATTTTGAGATATTTTATTATTTAGCTCAAAATTTCTATGGGATGCACAATTAATAATTAACTTGAACGTGAAATGACGTCTTGGAAAATACAGGGTATCTGTTTAAATAAATGCGAGGGACTTTGAGACATGATTTCTCGATGAAAATAAGCAGGGGTAGTTCATATAAGTTTTTTTCGAAATCGACCCCCCCCTTTCAAGATGAAACCTTTGGAAAGCGATGACGAGTTGACATCTTCAAAACAATGAGTCATAAAACTATACATAATATGAAGCACAAAGTAGTTGTTACTCAAGAAAATTTTTAAGATCTCATAACTTCAATAACTTTATTAATAGGGGTTTAAAATAACAACCCCTTATGATTTTCTTTCGAAAATTGTTTTCAAGGGATAGATTTTCGAAAAATAAAAATCTCTTATGGTTCTCCATTCAATTCTGTAGAAAAAAGTCTCTTATCGATACTTTTCTCGGAAAAAATAAAAACTTACAAGCACTGCATTCCATTTCATCGTATGAGGGTTCCATAGAATGAATATTCTAAGATATCGTATGTCTATGACAGGAGATAAAAGCAAAAGTGCATATCTGCCAAATGCAAATTAGAATAAACTACCATTTTTATAACTGAGTAATTTATTTCATTACTGCAAAGTATTTATTGAGAAAATCGAACTCGAAAATCGATCAGAATTGAATGAGAAACCATAGAAGAATTTTATTTTTCGAAAATTCATCCCACGAAAACAATTTTTGAAGGAAAATCATAGGGGGTTGTTATTTTCAACCCCTAATAATAAAGTAATGGGATCAAAAAAAAATGTTTGAGTAACATCTACTTAATGAATTATATTATGTATTGATATGGATAGATTATTTAGTTAAGAGTTTATAAGTAGGCAGGATTTAAAAATTAAGATATGTTACTATGGAAGTGTTTTGGTGAGTGAGAAAAATAATTAAAAAGTGTAATGTCACAAAAATTTTCTTTCTAGAATCCACCCTGAAAAGAGTCGTATAAATCAATATAAAATAGCTCAAGAAATTGTTTGGATCGTGTAATTTCGAAATCAATATAAATTAAAAATAATTCAAATAAGAAATACACGATACCATAACAGTATAGTCTTATGTGTTTTTTAGGACACCTTAAAAATCAAAAACTGTCAACTCGTCATCGCCTTCCAAAGGCTGTATCTTAGAAGGGAGGTCGATTTCGAAAGAAATTTATATGAACTACTCCTGCTCAATTTCATCGAGGAATCATCTACCTAAATCCCTCGCACTTGTTTACAGACACCCTGTATACAATCTACATACATGCAGCTGCAAATATTGACCATTCAGGAATACTTGTTATGTAATTGACAATTCTTTTGGTTTAGCTTCGTTCATTAAGTAATAAAGACTTTAGTCGAGGAAAGGTACAATATACACATATACATAGGTAATCATAGTTTTTTTGTAGCAGTTTTACAAAAAAGAATTATCTAATACTGAGAGAATTGGATCGAAACTTATTGTTGTTCTTATTTTTTCAGTCCAGGATCTTACGACATAGATAAATGGCAGTGCAGGAAATCCTTGACGCAAGATAACTTTGGAAAACCAACTAAAGAAGACATCATTGAGATGATTTGTGTCTCCCGACCAAGACACGAATGTACGAAATGCAAAAATATTTGCGTTGGTGATTATTGGCATCGCGAATATACTTTATTTTTATGTATGCTCTGTTGGTGGGAGGAAAGAAAGACGTCAGAAATATATAACCAGAAAGAATTACAGAAATTTATGGTGAGAAATATCTCTAGGTACAGTTGGAAAACCTTATTAATTACAATATTTTTTTTTTTAGAAAATTCGAAATTGTTCTTTCATGCACAATCACGAAGGCACCGATGCTGCTATCAATTTATTGCCTGAATCAAGACTGAAGAAGAAAATAAGACTAGAAAGATATCTCAATAATTTTATCAAGTGTTAATCCCATATAGATTATCACATTATACATTATATATTTTCTGCCTTTCAGTGGAAGTGTCCGTAGAATATTCGTGCTCCTGTCACATAATATTGGACAACAAGAAAAAGCAGAATACAGCAAGTGGAACTTCCCTATAACGTACGTGCTAAATCCGTTAAAAAAAATATTAAAATTTGTTTCTATAGTCGGAAATGTCGCGGTCAACTTCATTGATGAATTTAAGTTTATCATTCAAACTTAAGCATCTCCTTTTAGACATTTTCACACAACTTTCACACTAGCGTAATGGTTAGATTGAAACCAAACAGCCAGGGGTGCATTTGAAACTGTTTCAGAAGGATCTCTCTGCCCACCGTAATGATTTAGTTTAAGGTCGGGATTTATTACGTACGTCCGGAAAAATTTCGGAAAAAACAACCTCATACCTTCTTGCCAATACCCATTTGAAGAGTGACGTTCTGTGAATATTTCGTTAAAGAGATAATTTACTTCGTTTTAGAGGGTGTTTTTAACATGGAATTTGTATTCAAAGTGCAATGTCTTGTACGAAATTCGTTATACAGAGAAATTCGTATAACATTCGTTATAGGGAGGTTCCACTGTATTTCAAAGCAATGAATAAAATTTTATCATTGATTTATTTGTCCATAAGCATTCATATGAACTGTCTTACATACCCCACAGATTATGAACAAAAGCATAGTGTGTTTCTATACAGGGTGTCTGGTGAGGAATGGGACAACGTTTAGGTGGTGATGAGGGATGTCTCAAGGAGTGAGGAAATGCCATTTGAAATCATCTGAGGTACATGGTTTCAGAAAAAATTAGGAAATATTAAATGACCATAATTCAGGAAATATGAGAGCTAATCCGATGATTTTTCGTATGAACAATGATAGAGTGAGTACGAATCTGTTTGAACGAAAAATTCGAAATAAAATCAGATCCGGACTCAGGAATTTTAGGTTTTCTGAAATTAAAAAAATAAAAACAACACCCTGTATGCGGTTTTCAATTTTTTCGACTTCAGATTCTGAGAGAGCAGGAAAAATACTTCCGAACTCAACTGTCATCCGGAATGGCACAAATATTTCCTCCTTTCTATGACCCTTCGAATGTCAATCTTCCGATTTTCGCTCCTACATATTATTTTTTCGACATTTCAGAAACATAAGATCTCAGATAGTTACTCATAAGTGAAAAAATCTCATTTTTCAAATGGAATCAGAGTTCTCCAATACATTTTCAATTGAATGAATAAAGTACTAAAGGTACTAGTGATGTTCTGAACAGTTCATTCAAAATAATGAGTATTTCAATAGAAACAAAAAAATATATTGGGAACAGATTATAACTGGATGCAAATAAAAAAATCTATAAAAAATTCGATGCGGAAGTTTTTCCTGGCGAAATGTAAAGCCAGCTTTCACATCAAAACCTAATGAAGAACGATGCATTTCATATATACAAATGAAATAATTCGATATCCCAACATAGCTCGAATTTCCACGGGAAACTTGATAGGAAAATGAAATAGAAACGTAACTACCAGGCAGTAGAACATCAGAGATGCAAAAAAAGTGAAAACCCATTCGTTAGCCGAGTACCATGCAGCGCTATAATTGCGAACGAAAGCAAAATAATGCATCAGCCAGAATGAAAATCCTCGAATTCAAGAAATATATGATGCTTAACTAGGAACGATGCAATTACCATTAAATCTACCCTGTTCAAGTATACAGTGAAATGGCGTTTTAATGAAAACTGTTTTGCTACATTTATTATGGGTTTAATGAAACATTCTGTTTCGACAGCATTATAAACCATTCTCTGGAATTCGTTCCGACAAGATGTATGAAAAATTACCCTTAATTCACAACGAAGTTTTTAAGTGGATTTCTCATTAGTTCACTGTTGCTTCAACAGCCTTGCCGTGGAATATATAATCACTTTACGTAAATTCACTTGAAGAGAAAAAAATAGTTCTGGTCTATTTGAGGATACTCAAGAATTCAAATTCAATAGAAACCATGTAGCTATCGATACCCACACTAACAGACAAAAATTGAGAAGAGCCCTGAGCAGGAGCTTTCGAGCTCTCGTTCTTTGGTGGAGCAATAAGACTATCACCTCAAAATTTTATACGGTATTCGAGATTGATACCAAATATACAGTGTGTTTGGTCATGACTTAGCGATAATTTAAGGTCATCAAATATACCTAATATTATCGACAAAAACACCCAAACTTGGAAGTTTACCCCCTTAGTTTTGGAGTAGCCCCCATTTTAAATTTACTTTTTTATTTTCGTTGACCCTTCCAAATAATATCGATTTCTTTGGATATAAAGGTCCTACAGATGTGAAAAAATTGTTTTTTGAAATATGATACTACTACCTTTCATTGAAGTATAGCAATAAAAATACATTTAACTTGAAAACGCCATAAAAAAATTCTTTAAAAAAGTTTCAGTAAAAATTTGTACTGACTTTCTTAGTAAATCCGAAATAGTTCAAAAACTAGCACATTGGAGTTTAATTTTTTTCCATGATTTAACAAGCGAGGATATTAGCTACAAAACAGCACTTATATCATTTCTGTTCGAAAATGATCACTACGCGAGCAAAAGACACAAGATAGGTCGTCATGAAGGCCACTGCCTGGAGGTGGCCATTTTGAGCAATTTTTATGATTTATTTGTTTGTTTGATCATTGAAAATTATCTCAAGCATAGTAGTGAGGTTTTTTATTTTATCAATTTTCATGTGGGTCATGTTCGAACAGCAATTGCTTCCCAAATATGTAACTTACAGAAATTATGTTGGTATCGTTTTGTAGCTAATATTCTTGCGTGTTGGCTCATTAAGAAAAAAATATACTTCAATGTGCTAGTTCTTGTACTATTACGAATTTACTGAGAAAATTAGTATACATATTTTTACTAACATTTTTTTAAAGATTTTTTTTTAACATTTTTAAGTTATATGTTTTCATATTGTTCCACCTTAATGAAAGGCGGTAGTATCATCTCTCAAAAACATTTTTTTCACATCTGTAGGACCATTATGTCCAAAGATATCGCTGTTATTAGGAAGGGTCAACTAAAATGAAAAAGTAAATTCAAAAAGGGAGCTTCTCCAAAACTGAGGGGTAAACTCCAGAATTTGGGTGTTTTTGTCGATAAAATTAGGTATATTTGATGCCCTTGAAATAACGCTAAGTGCTGATTCACAATGGACGTAACCATAACGAACACGTAAACGTACTTTGTCCGTGAACGTAAATGTGTTCAGAATGAACTTTGGGCGCAGTAGCAAATTATAGACGTTTTTGTAGAGTAATAAGATATTTCTGTACCTATATAATAAGTGTTCTATAAATTTTGGTGACAATTGATTATTGTGAAGTGTTGTCATTAATTAAAAATGTTAGAAGTATTAAGTCTGTTTTTATTGAGACGATGTTTGAAAAAAGAAAAGAAATTGAAGAGCAAAATTCTAAAAGAAGAAAAAAAAAACGACGTTAGTGGGTTAGACCTGCAAATCTAGAATTACGGACTACCCTAAGCTCAACGTAAACGTCAAAATTACAGAGCCTATTGTGAACAGTTCCATATGATTTGCATTGGTTCAACTTCGCGTTTTTCGTTTACGTTTCGTGAGTTTTATGGTTACGTCCATTGTGAATCCAGCATAAGTCATGACCAAACACACTGCATGAATGCAGAATCTTAGCACAATCGGAATTATATTCTGAAAATCATTCAAAAAATGAAATATGTGAACAATAATTACAAAAATTATATTCTATGGTTTCGATGATGCAATCCCATTCAAATTTTGCATGCACATTCAGTATGGTGGTTTTCATTCCTACAATGAATTTCACTCGAATCGGATATCGGATTCTGTTATAGAAATATAAAGATTCTTCTTTCATTATTCCAGTTCAATTTTCTATGGTTCTGTTAACACTATGGTCACAAAATTCTTCATGAAGATTCAGTAGGTATATAAATCATTATCCACCGAAAAAGTTTCACTCGAATTGGATATCTTTTTTATGAAGATATGAAGTTTTTTTTCAATATGCCAATTGAATATTGTATGGTTCTGTTCTTACTATGGCCACAAAATCTTGCATGAGGCTTGTTATCAGCATCTTGCATTTGGCCGTAACATTTCATTCGAATTGGTTTTGTATTTTCTGAGATATTGGGAAACAAAAATTATGAATTGTCATTTTTTATGGAATACCCTGTACGATTTGACTGGTTAACAGAATTGACCGAGCCATTTGGGATCCAAACTCATCCTGAAAGTTTCAAGTCTTTTGGACCATTCCTTCGAAATAAAAAAAAATTATTGTGCTAACGGACGGCCGGACGGCCTCACGGACAGAATTGAATTTGACCACGAATTCGTCATCAGGGAGTCAAACCCTATCGTTTGAGACCATTTTCAGCTCAAAATTCGAAAATTACAGGCATTTGGCAAAACGATACCTATACTAAACGTTTGAGTAGAATGAGCGCTCAAAAATCGAGGAAAGCCCTGAGAAGATGTATTGGTGGAGCAATGAGACAAAATTTTGTATATTATAAATTTTTTCGATATTTCTAGTTAGTTTTCTATGCCTGTATAAACCCACAAATTTATGTGTTGAACTTTGAATTGGTTTTAAACATTTTACTGCGAAATTTCATTTCGATCGAATTGACAAACTCCGAATTTTAAAAAAATGGATCATTCAGAAAAAATTAAATTAAATGGTTCTGATAATACGAGCTTCTTGAAATTCTGAATGGATATTCAGTAGAAGAATCTTCACCCAGAAAATAAATTCAATTCGAACCGATTTTTCTTCTCAATATTACGAATTATTTTTCTATATTTATATCAACACTATGGCCACAAAATGAGGCTTCTTATGAGTATCTTGCAATTACAAGTGTGGAAAAAGCCGAGTTGACACATGCGAAATTTTCGGAGAACTTGTCATTGTATATTTTGTAATAAAATTTTTCATTAACACGTTGAGTGCCACCATGTAATCCGAAAAACTTGTCCCAGTGGCCACTTTTTTGTTTTTTATTTTTATTACTCTCAATGTGCCAATTAACAAATATGATTCATCAAAAACTGATTTTTTTTTATTTTGACGTTTTTTTGAAGCTGATTATGGATGATGACACATTGGTCTCACGCGGCCCCTCGAATGTCTCAACATGCCAGCGAGCCACATGAGACCAACGTGTCAAGACATAATTCCTGTAGAGACGTCGGTCACCTAATATATCAACAAATTGTAGAAAGACTACTCAAAATCAAAAGCGATGAAAATTTTCCAGCGACACAAGAAGAAAATGGGGGTAATATTCACGAACTGAAAGAATTAGGACGAAAACAAAGACGTCGGTGCGTCAATTGCTACCAGCAAATTTATGTGGAATCTGGAAGACATAAAGCGAGTCAAACAACGCCACAATCGACCAAGAAATGCATGCAGTGTGACAAACACTTTTGCATTGATTGTTTTTTTGAAACACATAGTGTCAGTTGCAGGAACGTCCATTAAAATTTAAAGGTCCATTAAACTCTTAATCCTCTGTTATTACAAGGAACTAATGGAGGATTAAGGGTTTAATGGACCTTTAAATTTTAATGGACGTTCCTGCAACTGAGCAATACTGTCAAATTGAAAAATTAATTCTATTTTATTTCGTTGTCATTTTATAGACTTACGTGATGAGTTCATTCTTTATAACGAGAAATATTGTTTTTTTGTAATGAAAATAAAAAATTTTTATTGTCAAATGAGCATTCAAAATCGCAGGCCAAGCGCTCCAAATTGCAGGCCAAGCGCTCTTTCCTACGCAGTAGGCCATAATCTACTGCAAGAAATACTTTTCCGTGCAAATGCGAGACCCTTGATGGAATAAACGAAATCATTGTGGAGGAGCGGTCGTGAGACCCCACGGTCTCACGCGGCCCATCCTTCCCAAAATAGGGTGAGACATACGTGGTCTCACATGGCACTCAACGTGTTGAAGACCGATATATCGGCGAGAAGTGTACGTATTGAGGTCAATGAAAAAATAAATTGAAGCTGAATTAACAAAGTATCCTATCATTATAACGATTATGCAGAAATAAAATTTTCAAGTTCGTAGACAAGAAAAAAAGTGGTAAAATTTTGAGAATTTTTTTGTTGCTGATTTTTCTATCATTACTCGAAAACCACTGAAACTTAAAATTTTTAAAGTTCCAATCCAAAAACTAGACACTTGGAGCTACAATTTCATTTTTTCACATTCCTTGTACGACCATTCCTCTCAAAAATACGGCATGTTGAAAACGGCCGAAAAAATTGGAATTTTTTTTTATCCTTTAATTTTTTCCAGTAGTGTATCATTTGAATATCCTACATACATAATAACCATTATCCAGTCAATATTTACAGAACGAGAAAACTTCATCATCAACTCTTTCTCTTATAACGATCTTGTTTTCAAACTCCAGAATTTTTATTGTTGTTTTAGAACGGTAGGAAACGGTACCGCAAAATTGATTCATTTACACGTAAACATTGTCCGGGGCCATTCTGAACACACCACACCACGCGGAAACAGCTTGGTAAGCAATTCTGTAAGAATGATAGATACCCCCGATGCAGCAACATTCGCCGCTATAAATTAAGAACTTTCACTGTTCACCAAAATAATTTTTACTTTAATACCAGCAATAAACTCCGACACATCTGCAGAATGCTTGCTCATTTTATTTAATGGACCCAGAACGCCAAACTTTCCTCTCAGAAAGAAAATATTTTCGATTTATTCTTATTATAAAGTTTGCATTTTCTTGGGAGCAGTCGTTATTAAAATGTGAAAAATGAGTAACGGTATTGCTTCTGATAGCAGTTGGAGAACTCCAGAATGGAAAAATTGCAAGGATATAAAAAATCTCAGGATGGTTTTTGAGGCTGAAATTATCAGAAGAGCGATGAGGAATCACTTGAGTTTACTCTAATGGAAAAATATTTCGCACTCACTGCTGGATAATTATTCTTGAGAGTTTCAGAGTGCTACATAATTTGGAAGTGAAATATTGAAAACTGTTCCACTACTAGCTGATAAGCTACTGATAGCTATCTGACAAATTTCGTTGAAATTAATTTATCATTAGCTATGAGCTATTAACTCATCCTCTAAGACTGTAGGACCATGTACAAGGTGACAATTTGAAAACTTGCCAGTCCAATTTTGTAGCGACAGTGGCGCAGCCAGAATTTTTGTTCGGAGGGGGCCCGATGCAAATATTCAGGGGGAAAAACAAAAAAAGAATCCTGTTATTTCTATCTCTTTCTTTCTGGTTGATGTCAAATTCACAATATCTTCTCTGAAATCTGGTGATTATTTATTTTCGAGACTGCCTTTCCAATAAAAATCGAACAAAAAAGAATAAAAAAAAATAACAAAAATAAATAAATAAAATGATAGAAAAAATATACAGGGTTTCAAGGAAAAAAGTACTATACATAGTGTCACGCAATAGAGGGCCACAAATATGAAAAAAAGTCCCATGAATATATGTTGGAAACTGCATCTTTTAAGAAATACAAGGTGTGAAAGTTTATTTTTTTATTTGGTTTTTTTATAACATAGGACCAGGAGGTGAGATTTGAACAAAATGTGATATTCGGGAGTTTTGTCTGATCCAAATATCCTACTAGTTTTAAGATTGCTTTTAGAGGATGCCACATAAGGCATTCCACATTTAAATCCACCCTTATTATTTTGTCTCACACTGTATGTCATTCTGGACTAGAAAAAGCGATTCCTTCATCTCTTTTCCTTCAAAAAGGTTTAATGAAGTCTCTAGGACCAGCAGTTTCCGGTTAAATGCATCGAAAATTTATGATGCTTGCAAATTGTCCAGAAGCGCCAAAGTAACCTACTTAGAATAACAACCAACAGCAAGAAATTAAACCAAAATCTTAATAAAAAACACAAAATAATGAAAATGATAGGCAAAAAAGTTAGGGCTGACGAGTATAGGTTCTGTGGGGAAGAGGAAGAATTCCCCATTCACCTAGTCACGGAATGCTTTGGTATTGCGAGCTTAGGTAGAGCATGCTTCGGGCGAGAAACTTGTAAGAGAGAGGAACTAGCTTTGTTGAAGCCTTCACAGATATTGTATTTCATTAGATCTCTGGAACTGGTAGGCGAGCTGTGAAGGGTGTGGCCAGAACAGCTTTGTGAGGGGGCACAATAGACCTTGAGGTGTCTGAACCGTCCCCTCTTTAAACTAAACTAAATTTGGGTTTAAATGTAGAGGAATTATTATGTATAGGAATCTAAAAACTAATATGATATTTGGATTCTGCATCATACAAAACTCCTGCATATCACATTTCGTTCAATTCTCACCTCTTTGTCCAAAGTTATTCAAGAAAACACCAAATAAAAAAAAACTTTAACAACCTTTATTTCTTAAAGGAAGCAGTTTAGGACATATATTCCTGGAACCGTTTTTCATATTTATGGCCTTCTATTTCTTGGTACAATGCATGGTATTTTTTTCCTTGACATCTTGTATATGTGTACCTAGTCTCATTTTCAAAAGGTTAATCATTATGGTTTTGCTGGAAAGCAGAATCAATTGATTTCCGAAAATTGACTGTATGTATGAAAACCATTCGACAATTTTAAATAAAATATTGAAGATGTGCGTGAATTCAACCGTATCTACGGAAAAACAGGTAGAAAAGTTTACATGCAGAAAAATCCCCCCCTGGCTGCGCCCTTGTATAGCGACAAGGATGTTTCAGAGAAAATGCCGAAGCAGGTCAATTTTTATTCGGAGGGGGACATATTTTGAGCAGAATTATAAACCGAAATCTCCTCAAACCTAGGTGTAGGGACTATCACCCCTAAATTCTTAATAGGAAATTGGGGGTGAGATTCAACTCAATTACAAAATTACTTGTCTTTTCACATGAATATTCTGCATATTTATATTATTTTATTAATTCCTTGAAATAAAAAACAGGAGGTGATAATTTGAAAACTTGCCAGTATAATTATGGCCAAACAAGGATGTTTTCAAAATAAATTCCGGGAAAGGTCAATCTGTAAAGAGAGGGGGATATATTTTGATCAAAATTTTGAGCCACCCCTTAATTGGAAGCTAAATGTCACTCTTCATAATACTAGTTTACAACTGGGGAGATTTTGGTTAACAATTCTGCTAGAAACATGCCCCCTCCGAATAATTTTCTCTAAAACATCCTTGTTGAGACCTAATTGGCCTGGCAAGTTTTCAAATTGTCAGCCCCTGTAACTACTACAAAGGCTCAACATACACTAAGGTTTAAGGAGATATCGGCTTACAATTCTGCTTAAAATATGTTCCCCTACGAATAGAAATTGACCTGTTGCGGCATTTTCTCTGAAATTATTCTTGTCGTGGCATAATTGGACTGACCAGTTTACAAATTGTCACCCGATAATAACCGATTTTGATATTCGCGATATCGTGCCTCATTTTCAAAAGTGCTTGGTCCAATGATTGTTTCTCTCCGAAATCTGCACCATATATGGTAACACACTATTCTTTTGTTCATAATCTTAGGTATATGTATGTTGATGAACAAATAAATCAAATCAAATGAAAGAATTTTATTCATTCCTTTGAAATATTTTGCTCCTTGTTGTTGTGTTGCAAAATGGCGAATGTGCTATTTGATGTGACATAAACATCAGGCGAATAAGTTAACTAATAATAGTTATTTATACAACGAGTTGAGTGAATACCACTGGATACTGTTCTATATGCCATTAGTGTACAATAATATTAATAATAGTCTATTCTCGTTCTAGCCAACAAATTGGCTCATAGATTGTAAATGACACTTTCTGATGGTCAATAAAGAGAAACAAATTTGAATACGACAGTTTTGAAATGAATTGTACAGAACATCCTTGAAGGACTCATTAGTATATTTATTGAAAATCTACTAAATATTTCTGATTTCATCTGACTAATGAAGTTACCCGAAATAAGTTTCTTCGAACGGATCAGACCGAAAAGTTAATTATTTAATATTCGAAAATTTATAACAAGATATTGGATAAGGTCTCTATTATGAGTTTAGGATGGTCATTCCTAAAGAAATGGAATAATGTGACTGGAAATACAAATTTGTAGACTTTGCATATAAGAAACGATAAGATAAAAATTTCCAAAGCAACCTACGATGTTACAATCATTTATAAAGGCCCCGTACTTTTGCCATTTTTAATGAGAGATTAATAGCTACATTTTCGAAACATTGATTAAGCTCAAATCCATTATATCAAATTATTTTATCCACTCTTATACAGAAATATGTCAATTATTAAACTAATTTCTTTGTGTAATAGTAGCTATAACACAAGCGTAGACATGTCTATGAGCCGAAAAGCGAGTGTATAATAACACCCGCCCATAAAACTTGCTAATAAAAATACCTAGGAAAAATGAAATTGCTTACAAAAAAATGAACAAAAGTAGGATCGATCCGGAAGTCTATTTCAGTCATCGAGATATCGTTCTAACGATTCATTTCAGATTTATTTTTGGAAAACCTAAATTTTTGAAGTTGTGAAAGTACGTGATTTAATTAGAGACTCTGATTTGATTCCCGACCACAGAGTTCAGAGGTTTGACGGTTGGACGAAATGTTGTCAACGCTTTTGTGTGTTTTGACCTGCATTACCGCTTATCGAATAATATACTGGTCGTTCAAATAATTTCAAGATGTGGGAATTTTTTTTGTTTCACACGGGTATGTGATGATATATTAGGATTGCGAAAAGTATGACATTGATGTATTGTGTACACTTTTGTACAATGTTCATTTTCAGAATCCTTCGGACATATACAACCTCGCCTATATGCACAAGACAGAATATCAATTGGTGCAAAATGGCGAATGCGCTATTTGATGCGACATAAACATCAGGCAAAGAAGTTAACTAATAATAGTTATTTATACAACGAGTTGAGTAGATATTTATTCATAAGAAAAAGCGATCTAATGATTTCCATAAAATTCCACCAAGATTCAATCGCAAAGAGCTTCAAAATAGAGCAAATTCAGGTTCGGAATTTTTCGACTTTTTCGTTCTTATCATGCTAGACATGATATAATAGCGGATAATGGGCAGCTAGCACAAAAGTTGATATGTCATTTAAAAGAACACTAAATGAGGTATCCTTCACTGAAAAGAAAACGTGTGCATCAATATTAATATTTCATCAACAAAAACCATTGGAAAAATAGGACTGAATTTGTTAACTTCAGAATCGTGATATTCTTCTCCTTACCACGCCTGCAATAAGAAAACTTTCTGTACACAAACTCTCTCATCTTATAGCAAATTCATTGCCCTTTCCAAATATATGGTCAAATTTGATAAGACTTCAAGGAAAGTTGAATAATGATCTTTTCAGAGTAAAAACTTCAAACTTTTCGTGGAATCAAGAAATGTTAAATTGAAGAATAACCGTCAACATTTCGACCATGTGTTATATGACAGTTTTTGTTGCATATCACTTGTATAATCACCTCTAGAAGTGTACCCACTTTAAAAGTAGACACACTGTATATTTCTTGGTACGATTAGGTAATATGAAAGGATCTCGAACACTCTTGGTACCCAACCATATAATGCTGCACTATCTCACAGGGTTTCTCTAGGGTCATTGTCGTCTCAGAATCAGTGGCGGCTTGTCCTATGAGGCAGGTGGGGCAGTGCCTCACCAAATAAATTACGGAAATGAAAAATAATATCAAGCGAATTAATCCAATATTTTATTAATCAATTTCATCATCCCATTATGTTCTTCAGTCTTATTTTTTTATACGATACTGCACTCGTCTTCCATAATATCCGAGCTCAATCTCAAGCCGGGTACAGCTACAGACGTCTGTAACATTACACGTTACTGATGTTACGATGAATGCACAAAAATCGTAACGTTACATGTTACAGGCGTTAACGTCCGATTTTTGTACATTCATCTCACTTCCTCTTCAAGGCGTAAGCGGTGAGGTGAGGCTTGCCTCACGCGCTTCCTTGTCTAGCGCGTTATTCACATCGACGTGACGAGATCATGAAACTCCCCTTCGTTGTTTATCTATTGCGGCTTCTAAGGTGAATTTGAGGCTAGCCTCAGTAACAACTTTTAGAACATTTGAAGCGTTTTATCTCAGAAACGGTGCCTCGTAGGAAAAAAAAGTATTGATACATTTTTTGAAGATAATTTTAACATCTACATTTTCTTCTTGATTATACTTTTTTGATGAAACTCACCGTTTTGCTGAAAATCGCGAAAAACTCATTTTTCGACCTTTGAACTTGAATAAATTTTTGTCCATTCACGGGAATGGTTGGGAACTTTTATATGTATATTATTCATTATTATGTTTGGACAATTTTACCAATTTTCAGCTTGTTGGGATTTTATGTAACTTAACCCTAATTTTTTGGTCTGGATTGACCGGACTATCTACCCTTGATCCGTGATCGTTTCGTTTCGTTTCATCGGCAAACTGCACATATTCGGGTTAATCGTGAAGCGGAAGATAGTGAAATTTCACTCTGGTTTGGGTTTATTGGGTTTGTGCAGTACTCGTGATATTGCAGAGTTTTCAATAAAACAGAAACAGTTTTTGAGTCATTCCTATGAGTATAAAAATATGTACAATTGAAGAAGTTATACAACCTATTCCAAATCTTGACTATCGGTGCGGTAGGAAAATCGAATCGGAGGTTTCAAAATGAGAGTACTACTGGCCTACTGGCAGTGTAACTCTAATCAAATTATTTTTTGGCAGTGTTAATAATACATATTCCGATAGGGTTTAGTGAAAATATGGTTGAAGCGAGTTGAAAACTTATCTCAGGGCAATTACCACCCAATAAAACGCTTTAGAATCATTGGAGCATTAATACCGAAGGATTTTTTCATAATGATAAGTATGCAGCTGACAAAAAAGAGTTTATAAGATTAATATTTTTTTTGATGTGCCTCATCATTTTATTCTGTCACAAGCCGCCACTGCTCAGAATGCATTTGATGAGAATGGATGTAGCCAAAAACGATCATCGCAAATTCTGTGGAAAAGAGGAGGAAACTCCGAAATATATTTTTATCTCATCTTTCCTTCGGTTATTTATATTTTCATATAAAACACCACTTCAGCTTTAAAATCATTCATGAATACTCTAGCTGGAAATTGAAACGATGATATGAAATGGAATAGTGGCGACATCTATTGTTCTCTGCTAAATTTAGGTGAATCTTGGAACAAAATAAACGCCATTTCAATTCAATATAAATAATCATCTGAATCATGAGTAATATTCGATAAGAATAATTCTGATGAGTAATTGAAACTTTTTTGCGTAAAAGATGTGATAATTTGAGGAAATTTGGTGCGTGTATTGTGCTTCTATTTGAAATGCTCGCGATGTGTATGTTTAGTTGCAGTCTAATACGCCTTGCACCATTTCTTAACATTGGATAGATGTATTCAGCATTCCAATGAAAAATGGCAAATAAAATTATTATTACATAGCACAAGGGCGTAGCCAGAGGGGGGTTTCGGGGGTTCAAACCCCTCTCGAAATGTTTCAGAGTTATTTTTTGTTGCACAAATAATCTTTCATTTTGCACTTAAACCAACTCATCTCCGAAATCTAGTTGGAGTTATCAATTCATATCAGCAATATGGATGATATTAAAGTTTCATAACATCGCACACAAATGGATCCGTCGAACCAATAATTCCTTATTTATATTTATATTTCTTCTGGAGGAAATCGTACCGAACGCTTTGCCTGAAGCGTCTAGAATTTTAACAGAGAATATGAATTAGAAGACGCATTATCGATGCATCCTTCACTACTCCCAGAAAAAAATAAAACGTAATTAAAGCAGAATTTGAAATATGGAAAATGTCAATGAACTCCATTTCAAAATCGGCATAAGAATGATTAGATGAGTGCATTCAGAATACCTACAGTATAAATAGAAATCAATAGAAGAAAAAAGTAAAATAAAAACAGAGTGAGCATGAAAAAAAAACTACTCGTACTTTACTGGATGTTCATGCAAATTTTCAAGGAGATCGCATCAGAAGCATAGAATTTAATTCTTGAAATCATTTATTTTCTACATATTTAATTTTTTGAATAATTTTCAGAATATAATTGCGATTGTGCTAAGATTGTGAATTCATATATTTGGTATCAATCTCAAATCCCATATAAAATTTTGTGATGATAGTCTTATTGCTCCACCAAAGAACGAGTTCTCCAAAGCTCCTCCTCCGAGCTTTCCTTAAAATTTTTCAATATGCTCGAGCACACAAAAGTAGCAGGCTTCACGGCAGAATCTTCTTAATTTTTTCTTTATAGTATTCTCAGGGTTATTCAGCCTGCGTCTCTCAGTCAGTACCCGGCTTAATAGTTTCCTTATCAAGTTATCCTATAAATCCAATTATTTTAGGCATTCGAATTTCCTCCATTTCCCAAGAAGATATACATCCTTTCTTGCGGATGGAAATTAGCAGGACCACAGCCGAAGGACACAATAAAGGGAGCAAGGAAAGCGTAACATTTACATTACAACAAGAAATCTTGAAATACGACTATAATCCGAAATGCCAATCAATTTGAAACGTGGGCGCATTGAATTGGTTAGTTATTGTTTCCACTCCATCCACCTTCTCGCAATGGCCCTTAAGGGAATTCGAAGCTAATATCGAATCTTGTTATTTGGTACCGCACTTACCACTGAATTAGGCCATTAATCACCCCAAAACGGAAATGGCTGAGAGGGAAAGTTACTGCATTATTCTTTTTTTCCATTATTTTCCAAATGGTGATAAGTATAGTTCCGACTGGGTGTTCTTCGCTAAATGAGAATTGCATATTCTTTCTTTCGACCGGATCCCATTCGAATCCTTAATTGAATTCCTTCTCTGGAGAACGGGATTCGTTTCTGGAAGAATACAGTAAACAAGGGAATATATAGAATGCGGGAAAATACTGAAATATGTGGGTGAATATTTCTCCTCTCCAATCCGAGAATATAAATAAAATCAATTACATTCTTCTCTATAACAAAATATGTGAAGATAGTACAGGGTCTCTATAAATGATTGTAACAGCGCAGTTGGCTTTGGATTATGCCTCAGAGTAAGAAATAAACAAAAAAATATTTCTTACTGTGAGGATTATGCAAACCACAGAATTCTGTGATCATGCTATGCCCTGATTGGTCATGAGATTGGTATATTACAATCCAAGGCCAACTGTGCTGTTACAATCATTTATAAAGACCCTGTATCTTTTCGAATACATATACATTTATTGTCATGGGTTTCATGAGAGTAATTAGCTCTGGAAAAGGAAGTTTTACCAGATATAATTCACCCCGTGTCTGGCAATGATGACGTTTTTTCACAAGGCGATTACCATTGGTACGAGTTCCTACCACCAAACTTAAATCATTGTGAGAATGGACCAATGGAATAACGTTAGGTAAGGATTTGAAGTTAGTTGAGAACCATCGACTTAAGTAAGGAATTTGGCATTGATTGGTTAGTTATTGTTTCACTCCATCCACCTTCTCGCAATGCCCTTAAGGGAATTCGAGCTAATATCGAATCTTGTTATTTGGTACGCACTTACCACTGAATTAGGCCATTAATCACCCCAAAACGGAAATGGCTGAGAGGGAAAGTTACTGCATTATTCTTTTTTCCATTATTTTCCACAATGGTGATAAGTAGTTCCGACTGGGTGTTTCTTCGCTAAATGAGAATTGCATATTCTTTCTTTCGACCGGATCCCATTCGAAACCTTAATTGAATTCCTTCTCTGGAGAACGGCATTCGTTTCTGGAAGAATACAGTAAAACAAGGGAATATATAGAATGCGGGAAAAATACCGAAAAATGTGGGTTGAATATTACGCCTCCTCAATCTGAAAATATAAATAAATTTCATTCCATTTTTTCTATATCTAGAAATATGTTATAGTATGTTTTCAAATACATATACATGTATTGACATGGGTTGACAGTTTTGTTGAAGTAATTGGTTCTGGAAGGGTATATTTTTCCCCTCTCATTCCATAACTTTTAGGAATAGTTAGTAAAAAAGAGAAGAATACTTATTCCTGCCTTTTTCAAATACAAAATTGAAATGCGGTATGCGGTGTCTCTACGACCCTGCTCTCGTGTAGGATAACGATAAATCCATCTGAATCAGTGATCGAGTTAATAGCAACTTACTTTTCGAACACGGGTAGGATGTTCGGGTTAGGTAAACGAACGCGGAGGTTAGGGATCGAGTAAACCCGAGTAAGTATCCGAAAACGCCTTCCCACGGTCCTGGGGGTTATCCTCCCTCTGGACCAAATCAGCTGGATATGGAACACAACAATAGCCTCGGATGAAGAATGAAAGTTTCCCTGGCCGGTCGACTGACCGTGCCAGACCAGCTAACCACGATGTACGGGTAAACCAGGGCACAACATCCGCTCAATGCACTGGCGACCAAACACCTGTCCCCAGCAGCACACCACAACCCCAACCGGGTACATCCGGATTTTTAATCTGCAGAGCGCCAAACTGCTCGCGTGGCTTTCCTACAGCGGCAGGCCGTGGTATTCATGAACGCAGGGCTCACAGGGATTGGTACGATCAGACCCAGATATCAGAACACATACCAGTAAAAGAACGATGGACGCAAGAGGAGCTGGGTCTGATGGCAAGGAAGGAGGCAACGCTACATCGTCAGGGTGTGAGGTTCATGAATCAGGAGTTGCTGAAATACACTTCCAGAACGCTTGAATCAATCAAGGGTCAGAGGAGGAATGAAGGATATAAACGGAAGGTACAAGAGTTCATAAGGATGGAAGAGGAACAGGAGAACGAAAGATCGGAAGAGACATCGGTAGAAGAAACATCACAAGAGACAGGTAACAACACAGCACAAACACACAACAATCTGTTTGCTTACCTGGTATCAGCAGAACCTCTGCAGGATCAGACGTTCAACTCTTCAAGGCTGAACGACATATGCTCCAGGGTCAGAACACTATCTAAAGACCAAATTCTCCTCGAACTCGCCGCGTACCTGAGGGATACGTTTCCACCTGAAAAGGAAATAATGAATAAAATAAACACAAAAAGAACTTGAAACATCTCAGCAGAAAGCAAAAGAGGAAGGAGCAATACGCAAGGACACAGGATATGTGGAAGAGGAATCCGGGGGAATGCACACGGAGGATACTTGAAGACCGACTGGAACAGGACGAAGAAATGCCACGTGAAGTAATGGAGCCGTTTTGGCGCGCAGTCCTCACCAGAATATCCCAATGTTACCCCTAATTCGCTCCCCAGAAACGATACCCTCGAACAGCTTTGGGAACCAGTGTCGGTTGAGGAAGTCAAGCACGCCTTACCAGCCAAAAAGACAGCACCGGGGCCAGATGCGGTCTCAGTGAAGACATTACGAAGGGTCCCCAAATCAACTTTGGCCAGGATCTTCACCATTCTGATGTGGCTCGAAAAGCTCCCAGAACAACTATGCCTGTCAAGAACAGTTTTAATACCTAAAAAGAAAGGAGCAAATCAACCGGGAGATTTTCGACCCATCACAATGTCCTCCGTGATTGTAAGAGCCTTTCACAAGGTCCTGGCCAATAGAATGCGTGAAATCAAACTCGACGAACGGCAAAGAGCATTCCGTAATGCAGAAGGATGTGCGGAAAACATCACCTTGCTCGATATGGCCCTGAGATTTCACCACAACAAACACAGAAAGATGTTCGTGGCAGTGCTGGACATGGCGAAGGCCTTTGACTCCGTGTCCTTTAAAGCGCTGTGGTCGGTGTTGCGCTCCAAGGGTCTTCCCGAGTCGATGCGCACCTACCTGAAGAATGTTTATCAGGATAGCGAGACAATAATTCAACACGGCACCTGGAAGTCAGCTAAGATCCACCCTACCTGCGGAGTAAAGCAAGGCGACCCCCTGTCCCCGATACTCTTTAACCTCCTAATTGATTGTATGCTGAAAGAAATTTCAACCGGGATAGGGGTGGACATCGAAGGGACGAAGCTCAACATCCTGGCTTTCGCTGACGACCTGGTGCTGATGGCGTCGACGAAGGAGGGCCTGCAAATCCTCATTGATAGGGTGGTGGACTACCTGAAGCGGTGTGGTTTGGCAGCGAACGCGGAGAAATGCGCGACGGTGTCAATAGTCACGATACCGAATCAACAGAAGACAGCGGTAGATCAGAAACGCCTTTTCAAAATCGATAACCACACGATTCCGGCCCTGAAAAGAACAGATGAGTTTAAATATCTAGGGACGTACTTTACCGCTGACGGAATCAAGGCTCCAGATGGTCTCCAGTCCTTACAGGAGAAGCTGAACAAAATGACTTCTTCCCCCCTTAAACCCCAACAGAGACTCTGGGCTCTGCGAACGGTGTTGATCCCTAGCTTAATGTACAACCTAGCCCATAACAACGTAAAATTTGGCTATCTAAATCCCTAGACAAAAAATAAGGCTAGCAGTGAGAACGTGGCTACACTTACCTAAGGATTGTCCAAATGCATATTTCCACGCTAGCATTCAGGACGGAGGTTTAGGCATACCGTCTCTCAGATGGTGGGCTCCTCTCCAACGGCTGTTGATGCTGAAACGGCTCACAAAAAATCATTTCCTTAACACACAAGGAATAAACACTTACCTAACATCCGAGATAACCACCGTGGAGAAGCGTCTCAGGGTCAACACGGGCTATACCATCCAATCTGCCAAGCAACTGAACACCCTTTGGGCCAATTTGCTACACAGCTCAGTTGACGGGGGACCTCTAGTGCGATCCGCCGACGTGAGAGGTCAGCACGGGTGGCTTGGAGATCCAACCCGTTTTCTATCTGGAAGGGACTATGTGAATATGAACAAAGCAAGAATTAACGCCCTACCTTGTAAATCCCGAACAACCAGGGGTCGGAACGAAGATAGAAGCTGTAGAGCGGGATGTGGACTACCGGAAAGCAGCAACCACATTATTCAGAACTGTCACCGAACACATGGTGCACGTATCAAAAGACACAACGCCATAGTAAATTATCTGGCCAGGAACCTGCAAAATCAAGGTTATACAGTACATCTCGAACCTACCTTCGAAACGTCTGAAGGACGGAGGAAGCCGGACGTCGTGGCAGCGCTCGGTAACTCTTCAGTTATAATAGACGCACAGATCCTGGGTGAGCGAGCAGACCTGCAACAGAGAAACCCAAGAAAAAATAAATAAATACAAGAACAATACGTCACTAATACAAAACATCCAGAGAGAATATGGTACAAACAACACACTTACCTTAGCACTTACCTTATCCTGGAGGGGCATCTGGTCGAAAACATCAGCTGAAGATCTGCTACGACTGGGTGCCATTCGGAAGAAAGATCTGAAAATAATATCAACACGAGTATTAGTCGGTTCACTAACGCCTGGAACTGGTATAACAAAATGACCAACTACAGAAGAGGAGGAGGCACGAGAAATGGTAACAGGAGCTGACGTGGAAGTGGAAATGGATGCCAAAATGGAGATGGGAACGAAGTGGAGGCAGAAATGGAAATGGATGGGTGAGCTAAGTTACAAGTAAAGTGAGACTTACTACTGTTTCAATGGAAATGGAAATGGCTGCGAAAACCAAGGTAAATGGAAGTGGAAGCGGAAATCGATATGGGATAGATGGAAGCGGAAATGGAAGTGAAATGGGTTGGAGCGACCATCGAGATGGAAGTAGAAGCGGTACGGATCATGGATGGAAGCTGGGAAAGGAGAAGGTGTGTATGCTGTAATTAAATGTTAGTATTTTTATTATTAATGTTTGAATCTAGATTAAGTGTATATAAGTGTAGTTTAAAATGTACTTAACTTACCTGTAAACCTAATTTCCTACTATAACCTTAATCGGTTATTAGTATAATGTCATGTATTTATATTTATATGAATAAATGATTACAATAAAAAATAAATTAAAATCATATTCCTATTGTTTCTTGAAAACTCTAACAATTGTTTATTGGAATTAT
>JACDNR010000835.1:0-30760 GCA_013421045.1 Propylea japonica | reverse complement strand
ATCCGATCGTCACAGAATGTCAGTCGAACCATCGATCTCGAAATTCGAATTTTCTCCTTAAAGTATCTCTCGAAATGCAAGATAATCGCTTCGACCACAGAGATGGGACTTTCTCTAATTAAACACAGAACATAATGACGTCCACAAGTGTCGAAATGACTTTCAACAATTCGTTTAGAAGCACAAATAATATTATAATTTTCCTGCAACGTCATGTCTGGTCTGAACGGGTGGTATAGACTTTGACAAAAAGAATTTTTGAATAATAAATAACCCATTGTCGATGCTTTTTCGAAGTGGAATGGAATTATGTTACGTAACACTCCTACGATCTGCTAGCGTTGGCTCTATGGTTTGTGTTCTTCAGAAAATTATATGGATTTTTTGGTTTTATTCAGACGTCTTTTGATTTTTAAGTTTGATTCTTGTAGTTGAGTATTGAATGGACGAAAATGCATTATTATATCGTTGAAATTATCGTTTGTTTAAGAATTTAATAAGTTTACAGCCTATCACTTCGATAGCTGACTGAACTCAAACAAAAAATTGATGCATAAGAAATTCAATGATTTATCGTAAAAATATTGAATCTTTTTGCTTTATTTTCCTATTAACAAACTACACATTGTTACTGTAGAATTGAATATTTTTCAGTGATGAATTCATTTTATTTTTAATTTTTTTCTTTCGCTATTTTCAGATTTTGCTTGATTAATTGTCAACATAAATTTATTCATCTTTGGCCACTTTCTTACTGAAAATAATAAATTTCTTGTCTGGATTTGTTCAATAATATCGAATTTTTTTTTAATTTAATACTGATCTAAATAATTGTTTTTCAAATGAAACCTGGGAAAATACTGTTATTCACGTTTACCAAAATTTCTCCCAGGACCGATTTTATCATATTTCCGTTAGAATGTGAATCAGCGATCTAATTGTTGCAATATATTGTATTCTAATGTCTGATTGTTTAAATAGAGCCCACAATTTTACTTTGAAATCAACATAAACTTCGCTATTTGCATGTATTAAGAAGTTTCTTGAATAATTTGCATTTGACCGTTTTATAAATTCTGAATTTTTGATTATATCATAAATATTTAATCATCACCAAAAATTTTCAGTGGGGCATTTTCGAAAATATTCAGTGAAACGATTCTATAATGTTCGATTCTTGCCAGGCAGAGGTCAATTTCCGATATGTAATATATACAGGGTGTTTGGGAATTTTCGGAAGGTCTCAAAACTACAAATATCGGTCAATTGAGGGCAAAGTTAAAAAGGAGAATGATTAGGTTATATAGTCCGTTCACGAAAGTTTGAGGCGCATAGTAGGCGTTTGTTTATTTATCTGGAGTTGGCAGTATTTGCTGTCATTACTTGAAATAAAGTCAACGTTGCCGAATGTACCCGGCCTCGTCCGATGAGCTTGCTAGTTATCAGAGAACTCTATACAATATTGACAACATTGCGTATCAATCTGACAAGAAATAAAAACAACATAACCTAAAATTTTAATATACACAGTGGAATATTCAAATTTCCATGGCCAACCGACGTCTCAACCTTTCGTGAACGGACTAAACATATTGATATCTTTGCTACAAACATAGAGCATCATTTCAATTGGAAGTGCGCGGTCATAGAGGAATCATGTTATCGTCTGTGTTCAAAAACGAACATAGAAGAAGAAGTGACAGTTGTTCTTCTTTTCATTAGGCGTGAACCTTATTCTCGACCAACATTCAACTGATTCTGAAGGGTAAAATCGTCGAGAATCCCCGTTCTAAAAATTCATTAACCAGAGTTCATTCGGCCCTGCTCCGTTGCTTCAGCGAACCAAAAAAAAAACAACGAAAAACTCGAGCGAAATAATTAAAACACGAAATAACCGCGAGCGGTCCGAAAAATCGAGATGCTATCCAAAATACCTCGCTCGCATCGTTTATAAATTCAAAACTCTCGCGGTCTCGACCAAAAGAGTTATTTAAAACGGAAAATAAACCATTTATCATTGTTGGAAACAAATGAAATTTCACGGAGCTCTTTTGATTAAAGCTGGATACGGCCAAGAGACGCATACGCGTCGGGCAAAAGTGAGACGGAAGATACGGTGCGAAACGCGAGAGAAAAGGAGGGAAGTAGGGCGTGAAGGAGCGAGAAAGAGAGACGGCAGAAGGTTGAAAATGATTAATACGGGGTATACAATGAGTTAAAAATACAACTGGCGGATTCCGACGTATGTGAGAGACAGAAAGGAAGAATGGATCCGCTAATGAATAAAATCGAATATATTGTTCTGCTGGGGCAGAACTAGACCCGCCCATTTTAGAATTGGACGTATATGGCCCTGGGACACGAAGAAATTGGGTTCTCACGTTTTATTGTTCTAAACAAGATGTTGCACCTCCCCAAAAATTTCTAACTCGATGTATCGAACAACATCGAACAATTCTCTAGTTGTTGTAAATATAAATGATCCACATACTTTCTTAGACGATATTTCTATCTATATTAATAAATCAGGATCTATGGTTACCGTCAAAATGCAATATCTTTCAAACGGCTGCACCAAATTGGATAATTATTTTTTGTTGTGTTCATAATTGCTAGGGCAAGGTTTATACAACAATATTTCCAAAAAAATTGTTCAGAATAATGAAAGGCTTTCCTTTTCTTACGACCAATCAAGCAGTCATAGAATGCATATTTATAGGTTTAATGATTTTGACATTTGGACAAAAAGTGAAATTACATCGAGTGAATCGAAAATTTAAAATTCTAATCAGAAATAACATATGAACTAACATATTATACAACAATTTTTTACTTATGCCCATCTTTACAAATTTTAAACCTATGATGTATGAATGTATTTTGGATTGCTCGATGCCCGTATGTTTATGATCACAAATCAGATCAACAGATGGCGCTGCAGTCGTTATCTAGGTTATTCATCTGTTCTGCATCTAAACGGCTGGATCGAATTGAATGAATTTTTGTGTATGCAGAACAACGTCTGTTGGGTCCGCTAGTTTTCTAGAAATTATGTATATTAATTGCAAAACAGCGTAAGCAGGGCCAGTTAGTTTTGAATAAAATCAGTTTCTTAAAAAAACTACATATAAACCGATCGTAGCGCCACACCTTTTCAGGATAGTTGAGGATCTAAACTAAACCATGCATGGATTCATTCGAAAAATTTATTGAAATCAGTCAATAAGTACTTAAGTTATCTGAGAAGATATTAGAACGAGTCCAAAAGTTTTCAGGAATTAGGAATTGTCAGTATCATATACACGAAAGATTAAGAAACAAATTTCACAACCACTTAAAGAAAAAGTTGAGAAATTCTATGGTGTCATCGAAGAGAATGAACGGTAGGACCGAGCAGCTTCTCGATGGCCTAGCAGACGAAGAAAAAGTGATAAAACAATATTTACCAAAAAAATAAAAAGCCACATACGTGGAAACATGAAACGACCTCTCGAGTGCGTGGAAAATAATAAAACAATGTTAGCACAGCTGCGTGACGGACATATGTTATTTAAATCAACCGAAAATGAGAGAAAGAGAGAGATCGGCTCTGAAGAAAGGTCGGGACCTATGAGAGAAGTATTTTCTGATTGAAATCGAACTTAACGAAGTGTTAAAAAGGCTATTTCACAGTTTGAAGATAAACTGAGAACCAGTCTATGATACTTTACTACTTTTCTGGTTCGATGTTATGCGTCTGTTGATTACGAATCTGGGCCCTTCGCTTTGTTTTCAAAACACTTCTATGGTCTTTTCTGTCAAAATATACATTATACTCCGTTCACGAAAGGTTGAGCCGTCGGTTGGCCATGGAAATTTGGCATATTCCACTGTGTATATTAAAATTTTAGGTTACGTTCTTTATTTTCTTGTCAGATTGATACGCAATGTTGTCAATATTGCATAGAGTTCTCTGATAAACTCGCAAGCTCGTCGGACGAAGGTACATTCGGCAACATTGACTTCATTTTACGTTATGACAGCAAATACTGCCAACTTCAGAGTCTTCAGATGAATAAAGAAAAGCCTACTATGCGCTCAACCTTTTGTGAACGGACTATATGTATAGTCCGTTCACGAAAGGTTGAGCCGTCGGTTGGCCATGAAAATTTGGCATATTCCACTGTGTATATTGAAATTTTAGGTTAGGTTGTTTATTTTCTTGTCAGATTGATACGCAATGTTGTCAATATTGCATAGAGCTCGTTGGACGAGGCCGGCTACATCAGCAACGTTGACTTTATTTTACGTTATGACAGCAAATACTGCCAACTTCAGATAAATAAAGAGACGCCTACTATGTACTCAACCTTTCGTGAACGGACTACACCTATACTGCGTTCACGAAAGGTTGAGCACATAGTAGGCGTTTCTTTATTCATCTGAAGTTGGCAGTATTTGCTGTCATAACGTAAAATGAAGTCAATGTTGCCGAATGTACCTTCGTCCGACGAGCTTGCGAGTTATCAGAGAACTCTATACAATATTGACAACATTGCGTATCAATCTGACAAGAAAATAAACATCATAACCTAAAATTTTAATATACACAGTGGAATATGTCAAATTATCATGACCAACGTTTCGTGAACGGACTATAGATATATCGTGAATTTATAATAAGAACCACGACAGATTTTCTATGATGATGATTCCTGTCCTATCAGTTTGGATGTCATAGAATTACATTTTCATTTGAAGTACTTCTTCTTTTTCTTTCGTGTGCTTGGCAATTCATTTGAAGTAATATCTAACGATTTCGATGGTTATTCCTGTCAAACGCATGCATATTCCAATTCCACGAGTCTATTAAGATCACAGAGCTTGAATCATTCGACTTTGTCGGACCATCGAACACGAACAAGCAACGGGTTAATTCTTGAAACTCGTCAAATTGAAGTTTCTTAATTTACTTACGCAGCGACGATTCACATTTGACCCTCGAGTGGTTGCGTGAGCTCGAACGCAAGCTGTTCGACAATTTGCCTCGTTTCAGGCAAACACACGGTATTAAAAATACCCGATACAACCCACAGAGTATTGACGGACAGGCCGAAAGAAGTGACGAAGTTTCTATGCCCCGGGTGGCTTTGCCAACATAATAGAAACGCGAAGAACCACCTGTAGTTATCCATCGAACGAGAAATTCAAATTTCCAACTAATTTTAATCATCGTGTCATATCTCATTATTCAAAAAGTAGAAACAATGGGCCAGACTGACGCTTTTGTGGGGGAATTTTTATTTCGGTCGCTATTCTGTGTTCGTACGATGTATTCGAGCATGTTCTGTTCTTTTTTTTTTGGTCGATGGCCGATATGTCTGGTTTTCGATGCAGGGCACCACTGTTCTTTCAACGATTTTCTGTGATATAACCTCAGATCAATGAAGAAACATAGATAGGCCCCAAGCGCGATATCTGTGTATCTCCTGCTCATAGAAGTCTATGCTCCTGCTACGAAATTTGAACTTCAAAGTCACCTTGAATCCTATACTTGACATTTTTGACAGTGAATCATAAATTTCTATAACTCAAAGAGCACAGATTTCGAGAGATGACAGATAACATAAATATTCATGCACAGAGCTACGTTCTCTCAAAAATCTGACTGGAAGAGTAACTATCGTTTAATTCCCAGCCATTTCCGTTCACTGATCAATTTTAGTTTTCAAAACTGGACCACAGAATGAACTTAATAAACACTAAATGCCAGGAGTGATTGATAGGTTGTCAAATATACGTAAATTCGATTCTATGATGGAAAAGTAGGAAATACTCGGTAATAATTAATAATAATATGTAATTTACGATTTGGATATTTCGTTACTCCGAAATTTAGAACGAATTAGTCTCACAGCGTTCTAGATTTTCGCTCATTTGGTTAGCCTTGTTATTAGTCGAAAAAAGGAATTGAATTTTTTTCATCACTGTTCATGATTGGGAGAAATATGTGGAATACATTTCAATTTGAATGGATTCTATAATTGAGAGTGAGCTCTCGAAATAGGAAAAGATTCTGAGTTGTATGTCTATATCTTCCTTTTTCTATACAGGGTATCCCATTACTCGACGTCAACCCGGAACCGGGTGAAAAGGCAAGTAATGCTGGTTATCAGAAAAATATAAAAAAAAAAAAGTTGCATGATTTTAAAATAATGCGCATTTAAAAAAACACACAAAATTCCACACCCTGTGACAGCCTTTTCGCTCCTGTTGCCACAAATATCAACTTTTTCCAACTTTTTCTTTGCTGTGTAACCTTGAATAATGCTTGTCTAAACTGTAATCAAAATTTTGATACCAGCTGATCTAGGTTTCATAAAAATAGGGCTTACTTCTCAGAAAAAAAATTCGAAATAAACAATTGCCTAGTTTCAACTGACTGTATTGAAAAAAAAATGTACTACGTAGGTTTGGCATGTTCTTTCAAAAGTTGGCGCATTTAGTGTGGATTCCAAAATGGTATAATACTTGTATAATTGCAGCTGCCGTAGTTCAAATTTATTTTCGATTGCCTTTGAATACACTTTTTCGTTAAATGCTTCCCAGTAATAGAGTCCAATGGGTTCAAGTCCGGTGAACGAGATTGGACCAGAACGTCCGATCCATCTTCCGGGAAAAAACGTTACCAGAAAAAAAAAATTTTCAGAGAAATTTCTCAGGAAAAATTTTTTGTGGAAAAATTATTTTCTCTGCAAATTTTTTTTTCTGATAACATTTTTTCCCGGAAGATGGATCGGACTTTCTGGTCCAATCTCGTGGCCGGCCCGTTCACCGGACTTGAACCCATTGGACTCTATTACTGGGAAGCAGTAGTTAACGAAAAGTGTATTCAAAGGCAATCGAAAATAAATTTGAACTACGGCAGCTATAATTGAACAAGTATTATACCATTTGGAATCCTCACTAAATGCGCCAACTTTTGAAAAAACATGCCAAACCTACGTAGTACATTTTTTTTTCAATACAGTCAGTTGAAACTAGGCAATTGTTTATTTCGAATTTTTTTTCCGAGAGTAAGCCCTATTTTTATGAAACCTAGAGCAGTTGGTATCAAAATTTTGATTACAGTTTAGACAAGCATTATTCAAGGTTACACAGCAAAGAAAAAGTTGGAAAAAAAGTTGATATTTGTGGCAACAGGAGCGAAAAGACTGTCACGGGTGTGGAATTTTGCGTGTTTTTTCAAATGCGCATTATTTTAAAATCATGCAATTTAGATTTTTTTTATATTTTTCTGATAACCAGCATTACTTGCTTTTCACCCGGTTCCGGGTTGACGTCGAGTAATGGGACACCCTGTATGTATGTTCAATTTCAATCATTGTACAAATATAATATGAGATATGCGTATATTTTATTTTTTCTCATCAAAATTAATAACAATATAACCTTGATTCATCAACCTACTTATGGCATAGGTAAGGTCTGCAAAAAACATTGAATAGAGAATATTCTTTATTCAATGGCAAAAAACGTTTACAGTGCTGTCTTTACATCTCTAAGTTCATCTCCACAGAGCATAATTTGCTTCAAAGGATCCTTTTTAACAGAAAGTTTTGCTTTCTCCAAGCATATTTTTCTGACAACCAGCATTACTTGCCTTTTCACCCGGTTCCGGGTTGACGTCGAGTAATGGGACACCCTGTATATAAAAATCTCGCTAGAAAAGTATTTTCTACAAATAATGTAGATTAATGGCAAAACAACGTATGAAGGACCAGCTAGTTCAGTAATATAAATGTAGCAGATGGCAAGGCGTCCATAGAATAATCATAGAGTCCAGTCATTCACAGAAATCAAGAAGACATCATAGAAATAATCGAAGAACCATAGAGCTCAGGGGGGGTCACAGAATTCGAAGAAATCCAGGAATGACTATTGCTTTCAAAAGTGAAAAATAGAAAACATTAAACTGACATTTAAGGCGAATTACTAACAGCGGTTGTATCGTTGAGATACGTCCGGTTAATCGAAAAAAAGCGTCGCTTCACGCGATGCGCTCGTTTTTAAAATCGAAATTACATATTCATGGTATTATTCCACCGGGTATATGTTACAATTCTGGAAGTTCCATAAAAAATTGTAATTAATGATCCGTTCAGAACGGTTCGTAATGTTCGGATGCCAGCAAACCGGAGCGGAGACTGTTTTTCGATTATGTGATTTCGTGGTGTCATGTTATGAAAAACGCAGGTCCGGCTCACCAAAAAAACTCTTTTTTAGTAGAGTTGGTTTCGTTTTGTCTGAGATATGGGCATATTTTATGAAACACCCTGTACGATTTGGCTGGTTAACGAACTCAACCGCGGCATTTGGGAACCGATCTTATCCTGACAATCTTCAAGTCTCTAGGACAATCCCTTCGAAAGTTATTGTTCTTACGGATAGTCCATGGGCCAGCGCCTGTGTTTCATGATGGTTACTAACAATCTAAATATTTGTGAGTAGCTTCATTTTGACGAGACGCCCAACTTTTTCGTCAACGAAAATTGTGCGATAGTGAGGGCTAATATAGTATGAAGGCGCCAAAAGTGTTGAATGGGTGAATTTTCAAATTTTTTACTAACAGCTACTTTATAAATTAAATCTTGAAACAATTTTATCACAAATCGAAAACAATAATTGTCCTACAAAAATGATGATTTTTTCAAAGTGTCCCCCACTCCCTACATATAACAGCAACTAGGTCTTAAAAAAGCATTACTAAACGGCTGATTTTTTCACTGTTGCTTAGCAATTTTCTTTTATGAACTGGTCACATTGTCTTACAAATTGAGTGGTACGTTTTCCAGTCCTACGCTCGGAAATTGTCAATTGTTAGTAATCATTTTTAATTGTGGGGTTTGTAATACAATTTCTGAGGTAGGACTGGAAAAACGTACCACTCAATTTGTAGGACAATGTGACCAATTCATAAAGGAAATATTCGCTAAGCAACAGTGAAAAAATCAGCCGGTAGTATAATTATTTTAGTCCTAATTGTTGATATATGTTTGGAGTGGGGGACACTTTGATAGAATCATCATTTTTGTAGGACAATTATTGTTTTCAATTTTAAATAAAATTGTTTCAAGATTTAATTTATAAAGTAGCTTTCAATGATAAAATTTGAACATTCACCCGTTTAACACTTTTGACGCCTCCATACTATAGGGTGATTTTTTAAGTGTTTCATTAGACGTTTCGAGGAAGGAATTGTAATACAGATTCAAGATTTGGATTTTCGTTTAAGAGTACATAAACTTCAATTGTAAAATATTTTCAAGAGGAATCTACTTCCGGTTTCACCGGAAACGAATGTAACTTCGTTATTTCAAATTCAACACCTGTATATTATAACATATTCGAATTCTTCGTTCAATTCTACACTGATTTGATGTATTATATGTACAACCACTCAAGCGGTTCTTGAATTATAGCCTGATTATCAATTTTTTTGAAAAAAAGGTTGTCACAAATTAGTGTCCTCATCTTCAAATTCCCTCATTACAGAATTTCTTTTTGCGAAAGTGGAACAAAAGAAAGTATGCTGATACTGTTTCTTGTATACCTTATGAGGAAATATTATACAGGGTGTCTGAAAAAGGGTCCCAAAGTGAGCCTCAATAAAACTATAAAATCTCACTTTATTCAAATGGCAACCTATAATTTTGTAATTCCAATCGATGGCTCTTCAAAAACCAGTTAGGGTGTCCCAAACATTCATGCCTCTAAAATCAGTAGTTTTGCCGTTATTGAATAAAATTCGAATTTCAGGATTGAATCAAGGCTTCTTAGTCTAACCATAAATTTATTAGGATAGAAGTTTCAAGAAGGCTATGTCTGTTGATTTATAATGCATTTTAGAGAACTGTCATTTATTCTTTTTTGATTAATCGGGTACTATGCGCCAACAAATGAATTACAGAAACAGTGATGTATTGATATTTCATTTCATTTATGCTGAATGTAAGAAAATATTAGAAAGGGCAGTCAGAACTTTTAATTTTTAATTTTGAAACTTTATTATAGTATTAGTTTCCTGTTGTGAATAAAATTTTTGTGATAGTTTTAAACTGAGAGATCATTCATTATCTATTACTGTATTCACTCGAGTCCGTTCAGGGTTAAGGCTTCCAGTACGGAGAAAATTGTTTTGATACCTCCTGAACTTTGATTTCGTGAAAGTCAGTAAATGTGAATTTCGTTCGTTGAATATTTCTAATTACCTTTTCTAGGAATTTGTTACATTTGCCGCAAATAAAGAACATTCCCTTGATAAATCATTCCAGTGAAATTATTATTGCATCTTTTGCTTAGTGCTTGATCTGTAAGAAAAAGTAAGATTGACAGTTCCTAACATAGCCTACTTCGAAAATGCAAGCTTACAAACTGTGCGAAACCTGTCTTTAATCGTGAAATTCGAATTTTATTGAATAACGGCAAAAATACTGATTTTAGAGGCATGAAATGTTCGGGACACATAACTGGTTTTTGACGAGCAATCGATTGGAATTACAAAATATAGGGTTGCCATTTGAAAAAAGTGAGATTTCATAGTTTTATTGAGGCTCACTTTGGGGCCCTTTTTCAGACACCCTGTATAATATTTTCTCATAAGTTATACAAGATGCAGTATCAGCGTACTTTCTCTTGTTCCACTTTCGCAAAAAGAAATTCTTGTAATGAGGGATTTTGAAGATATGGACACTAATTTGTGACAACCTTTTTCAAAAAAAAATGATAATCAGGCTATAATTCAAGAACCGCTTGAGTGGTTGCACATATCATACTTCAAATCAGTGTAGAATTGAACGAAGAATTCGAATATGTATAAATATACAGGGTGTTGCATTTGAAATAACGAAGTTACATTCGTTTCCGGTGAAACCGGAAGTAGATTCTTCTTGAAAATATTTTACAATTAAAGTTCATGTACTCTTAAACAAAAATCCAAAATCTTGAATCTCTATTACAATTCCTTCCTCGAAAACGTCTAATGAAACACTTAAAAAAATCACCCTGTATAAGCCCTCACTATCGAGAATTTTCGTAGACGAAAAAGTTGGGCGTCTCGTCAAATTGAAGCTATTCACAAATATTCAGATTGTTAGTAATCATTATGAAAAACAGGCGCTGGCGTATGGACTAGGACGGACGACCCCACGGACAGAATTGAATTTGACCACGAATTCGTCATCAGGGAGTCGAACTATCGTTTGAGACCATTTTGGGCTCAAAATTCGAAAACTACAGACACTTGGGCAAAACGATATAGCATTCGTTTAAGTAGAACGAGCGCTCAAAAAGAAAAGTTGTCATTATTAGAAATAACTAAAACTATTGACTCAGAAATATGGTATGTAATTAAAATTTTGGTTGTTTACAAAATGAAAAACAATATTTCCCACTCAAGTTCAATCTGAAACATAAAACTCAACATTCAAATTTCTTAAAAATCTAAAATACATAACATAAAGAGAAAAAGGTGCGGTAAAGCAAACAATATAACAATATTACAGGAATAATATTCATTGATAGGCACAATATCGAACTATTCAAGTTTGTTGAACTTTATCAGTAAATATTTTCAACTCTTGAGTTTAATCTAGAACCTATAACGTGAAAAATCTAATAGATATAAAATAAAGGGAAATATTTAAGCATCTTCTCCTAAAAAAATAACAGTTAGTGCTTCTCATAGTTACAATCTCTCAAACAGATTTCTTTTGCAAATTATCAAAACTATATTAGATAGATATAGATATAGATTTTTATTCTTTTTAGATTCTTTATATAGCACCATTAAACTTTTAACAAAAATTTTGAAAGAAACTTTTCAAAACTTTCACAGGGATAAACTTTCTAGCTCTGAAATAATCTTGACAGATCAATGAAGTGTCTTTGGGCCAGTAAGATTGTTCAGAAAAATTACAGACATTTGGGCAGAACGATATAGCAATTGTTTATGTAGACCGAGCGCTCAAAAAGGAAGTGATTTTCGGTATTTTTCGAGCAGTTTGTCACTCTCATGGTATACTTGTCTGTTGAACATTTCAAACAACATCAATTACCATCAGAAATCGTCAATAAAAAGGCTTGATTAGAGCCCATATGCCTCAAACGAAAGTGAAAGATCAGGCGTTCAATGAACCTAGACTTATTGGTGCAAACGCACGCATCCAATATCAATGTGGGTATCCCCCAATTTTTCTCATCTCCGTATCGTCGTATTGTGTTACGTCCGCTATTACCTGCTCCTTTTCATCGGGGTTAAGAGGCCGTGAAAATCTGTTAACCTTTGCAGCATTTACGCAATTTAAACCCTTCGAGTTTCCTGCCAGTCTAGAAAAAAATATCTGGTAGGTTCTTGAAAGGATTAGGAAGATCGAGGAAGGTACTTCCGGAACGACAATGGTGGGAAAATACCGGGTATTTTTTTCGCGAGCCACGATTGTTTTCTGGGGTCACCTGGTATATGGGTAATCGGTCCAAGTGGTTTCATGCAAAATCGAGTGGAAGAAAGGTGCAGATTTCGGTTGAACTTTTTTTTGGGTTCTCATTGGTTGTTTTGAGATGTCTGGATGCGAATTTTTAATTATTCACCTCTATTTCAGTATTGTAATGAGTTTATTACAGTTCCGAAAATAGAGCTGTAATGAACACGTCAAATAAAATAATTTGACAAGTATTTTTGACAGCAAAAGTTTCATTTTCATCAAGAAAATAAGGGTACTATACGATTTGCTTCCTGCTAACTACGAATGATCTGTTCTATTAGTGAACTTTCGGATCTGATCTATAAGTTGTTATATACAGTGTGTCCCGGAAAATGTGGGAAATATCTCAGATTCAGATAGAACGTAAAAAAATAAGATGACAAGTTTCCATAACTTTTTTTCCTAGCGGCCTTCCCTACGAAGATACGACCTCCTAAATGACGCCACTGGAAATTCATTTTAGTGGAATAAATTTCAAGTACTTCTTTCATTATTTTTTTTTCGAAAACGGTTCATTTTATCGACACTGGACAAGAGTACCTTTCTTTAGCTTAATGTTCAAGGTATCCAAATTTGTTTTTTTAGCACCTATCATACAGGGTGTTAAAAATGTAAGCATTAAAATGTACAATCCAGTCCGCCCATGGTAAAATGAACAAGCTAATTGAAATTTGAGTGCGGTGGTGTAAGAGGTCCTTAATACCATTAATCATATCAAATTTTCATCGAATTATATCGAGTAGTTTGAAATTTTTCACTTCCACTTTAATGGATTTCCAGTGGCGTCATTTAGGAGGTCGTATCTTCGTAGGGAGGGCCGCTAGGAAAAAAAATTATGGGAACTTGTCATCTTCATTTTTTATGTTCTATCTGAATCCGAGAGATTTCCCACATTTTCCGGGACACCCTGTATAAAAAGTATCCCTAAATGGTAAATATTTTCAGCTGCATGTATGTGGGTTGTATTTTTCCAATATATTTCAGGTTGTAGTTAATTCTTAAGTGTGCGTTCGAAAGAAATTTTGAGCTATAACAATAAATTATTTCAAAATTAAAAACTTTATGATTTGAATTGAAATTACGTAATTTACGAATTTCGACAGTATTTATTTTAAAATATACTATTGATCATTTTCTATTCTTTCATAATCGAAAATTTTTATCGTTTAAATTCCAACGAAAACAGCTAGGGACTTGAAATTTTCACGGTTTTCGTTGAGTTTTTCATAATTTTTTCTCAGTTCGGAGTGAAAAACACAAGTCAGAATGAAACCTCCTATAAAAAATGCCTGAACTCAAACCCTTTAAAAGCCCTTTCAACGGACCACGATAACATCTGAACTCGAGGCATTCGTCTAAAAAAAATCTTGGTAATTATAACATAAAAAAAGATTTATATCGTATATGGTGAAAGGAGAAACAATGGTAGAAACTAGGGGAAAACGAGAGACGAAAAACCGACTGTTAAAGATTAGAAGAATAGAGCTGTTCAATGAAATGAATTATAATATAATGACCGGCTTACACCTGACGTTTTAATGATATTTTAAAAAGTCCCCGCGGTCATGATTTCAACCTCTAACGGTCCAAAAAGACGCCAGGTACATTAAATGTATAATTATAATCTGGTAGCTGACGATCGAATGATCTAAATGTTTAATCCTCGTTTCCTCGTTCTTGTAAAATCGGAATTTTTAAATTACATATTTTCAACGTTCCAAATTATATCGTAAGTGTAACGGATGTTTTTTTCGAGCTTTTCTAGGTGTGGCGTTCTTCTCGGCCGCTGTCAAAAGAGTTCGATGGTTTCGACGATTTTCGACAGACCGATTCGGGTTAATTCACCAGAATTATCGGGTTTCACGTTTCCAAACTTTATAACATTCAATTTTTGACGCCTTGTCTTCGATTCAATTAATGAACTGTAATTTACCTTACCACATAATTCATTAGTGGACCAATAACGCTATTACCTCAACATTTTGTACAGCACTTCAAATTCATGTCGAGTATATGGATGCAAAATCTCAGTACGATCGAAATTATATTCTGGAAATTATTCAAAAAATAAAATATGTTAAAAATAAAAAAATTAAAAAAATTAAAGTCTATGGTTCTGATGATCCTCTTGAAATTTTGCATGAACATTCAATATATCAATCTTCATTCACAAAATAAATTTCACTCGAATCGGATATCTTGTTATGGAAATATAAAGATTCTTCTTTTACATATTCCAATTGAATTTTCTATGGTTCTGTTTACATTATGGCTACAATATTTTGCATGAGGCTTGCTATGGGCATCTTGCATGTGGCCGCAAAATTTCATTTCGATTGGTTTCGTTTTGTCTGAGATATTGAGGAACAAAAATTTTAGATGGCCATATTTTATGGAACAAGTCTCTTCGAAAAGTACAGACATTTTGGCAAAACCATATAGCACTCTATACATAAACTTTGTGTTGTTCAATTGCCAGAATTTCAATGATGGAAATATCCGTAGAAGTTTAGGAAATTAGAAATTCAAATGGGCTTTTCGACGTCTCAATATCGAAAAACATTTTATTTATACGATTGGGAACCTTGTAAAATTAGAAAAAGTGTCGCATAACGTTAAATACCTAATATATCATTCCCCAATACCGGTTTTATCAAAGAAAAAATTAGGTAACCATAAATATGTCTAATCTCTTCATTAAATCGCGTAACCGGAAACTAGCTGAGGTTATGCGAGTGATATTTCAGTTTAAGTGTTTTTTAATTATCCACATCGTAAGGTCTCGAAAAAGGAGATATTCAGTAGAAAATACGAATATAAAATTCGTGTTTCTCAATCTCGGAGATTGTTAATTAGTTCGAATTAACATAAAATGATGGATGGTATTAATTAATATTTATCGATTTTGTCCAACCTATTAATTATAAATTGGCCGATTTACTATTTAGAGGCGGGTAAGTCATTAATTATATTGATAAAATTCGGAAAAAACATGCTATGATGATTGCTCTATCAGCCGAAGAACTGAATAAAAAATACAGAATATCTGAACAATAAATTAAATCGAAGTAATAAAAATTACCGATTTTTATTTATTTATATGTTTTCCCTTTTCAACATCCTGCGAAATCATTGAATCATTCCCAAAAAATTTAATGTTAACAGAAAATAAAAATAAATATATTAATAATAATAAATATCAGGTGTGACCCCCTTTTCATTGGGACACCTTGTTTAATAAAACGGAGTATTGACAAAAAAACTGAAATATTTATTTTCAATTGGAAGCAAGATTTAAAAAAACGATAAATGTAATTTATTTCATTGCTTCATACAATCTAATGTATGAAATAATAATTAATTATTCGATACACATATAAATTCATTAAAAGTTCAATTATTTCATTAAAAAAATAATCTTCAAAGTAATATATCGATTTTTGAATGAACATATGAATTTATGAAACAGAAATTGGATTATTTCATTCAATAATGTGAAAAAAATCAAAAAATCACTTCAGAGATTGTTTCACCTTCAAAGTAGTCAAATAACATGCATCTGATGAATCGATTGTTGAATAAGAACATAAATTTATGAAATAAGAAATAATTTTATTTAACACAATAATTAAAAAAAAATCCGTCCAAAAATATTTTTTTCAAAATAGTACTATGCTCGTATTTTATGGAACAGAATAACAAGATTTATAGCCCGTTGAAAAAAGCAAAACGGGGCATTTACAAAACAAGAAAGACGAATATTTCGGTTATCTAAAATATATCGCTTCAACCCTTAGCGTTAGAAGCTGTCATCGAGTTAAACATCGTAAATCTTTCTCAATCCCCCTTGAGAAATATAGATATTACCACATATTAAGAAAAATTACCACAAATATACAGGGGTACCACCCGATACTCTCTAAATCACCCAGCCAAACAACCCTCCAGCGAAATATTCGAACAAAAACAACCCCCCTCATGTGCAATCCAGTCTTGGTCCGCATTTCAGGTATAAAAAACGGCTGGCAGTAGTTGCACCTTCTTTACTGTGTGAAATTCCCATTTTACGGTATTTCAAAAAGACTTACCCCTAACCAAGGGGTTGCTTGAATGGATAGAAGACAACGAGCGTGAGTTTGATTTTTTAACGTTATTTTCGTAAGATGATACCCGGATTAAAAAATTGGGATGTTGCCTCTTAAATACCATGAGAATTTTTTTGGGACTATGGTAAATTGAACAATTTTTCAGAGACTTAGGGGTTGTACGGGTTTATCTGTTCAGCAGGTCTTTGTTATCGATCCCTTTTTCTGATTTTTTATGTGAGAAAAAGAGGAGAAGAGTAACTGACGTGTGTGTATAGGATTGTGCAGTATCATCCCTTATTTTTTATTTCTTTTGTATCTTGTTCTCAATATTTTTCATTCATTTCTTAACTGTAGATATATTTTCCTATATCTACAAAAGTCATTATCTGTTTTAATGATACTTATTTGATTGTACGATGATAATCGACATCTATTTTATTCTTATTGTCAGTTTCTTCAATTTGAAGTCTTCGATATTTTTTATTTATTTTTCAATTGTGGATGATATTTTTTGAAAGTATATGATAACATTTGATAGCAAAAGACTCAATTTAAATTAGTTCAGTTTCATTAACTCAAGTTTGAAATAAGAAATTCATGAATGAAAAAAAGATTACATGCAATAAATAACTTATGTTTCGAGGAAATACAAGACAAATGTACGCAATCGTTTTTCACCAACTGTCCGCTCAAAAACAAGTCTCTACACCCAATTATCATGACAAATTGGTAGACTAAATCGCTAGAATCGATATCTGATCATTCATCTTCAGACAATAGGCGATGCCAAATATTTTCTATCTTTAAATCTTGCCATTGGCTTCGAAAACAATGTCAGTTGGTCCCGTTAACACCAGAAACTTCCAACACGTCGATTCGATGTTGAGAAATCACAAATTACGTCTATTCTCAACTCGTTTTCGACAAGAAAATCACAGAGTAAACAACGCACCAGAATTCCCGAAATTCTGTGGAATTATCCACGGCAACGATCATAGATTTATCGCTCCGTTCCATCGCACAGAAAATGCTAATGCAGCATTCAGGATTGTTCATTAAGATTCCTCGTACTTGAGGAAATTAATGTCCGAGATAAAAACAATTTGTCTGATTTTACGCCTTGGTAATTTTGGCTGCGAAATAAAAATTAATAATATGAAATTTACATATCCAAGTCGAGGTAACAACACGCCGAGATCAAGGATCACATCCATACATTTCTGTGTTTTCGGCCGAGAGGAAATGGAAATCGATTCGTACGTAAACTGTGGCAATTACTTACACGTGTTTTCGTAATTTGTAGTTTGCCAATCTGAATAGAAGGTTTTTATGCTTGAAAAATTATTCCGCTTTTTATAAATCTATATGAATATCTCGACATTGCAATATCAAAATAAAACAGATCCAGTCGATTCAACATTCAGTAGTTCAATTGACCAGTAGACCAAATGTACCGTTGTGATTGTTTTGGACTAATAGTTCGAATGTAACTTTTTGGGCCGATCTACTTGTTTGATCTTTTACATTGAACAGAAATAGTTGTAAGGGAAAATGATATAATGGGTGCAGAATGAATCGATATATTTTAAATTAAGATAGTATTTGAGGGATTTAATCGTGAAGGATATTGTAGAATTGCGAAAGTATTTTTGGCAATGATTTGATGTCATGTGCAAGTTCATCATGTTTCGAATATTGTGTTGATATCGATGTATCGTATTTCTTTAATGCAAATCAATGGTTCAATAATAACGTATCGAATTACAACAGCCTTTCACAAAGAACATTATCGTATATTTTCCTCGAATTTCAATACGAAATTGAATTATAACTATTTATCGATGAAATTTTATCGTTTGGATTCGATACCTAAAAAGTTTATGGTGACAACGAAGCAAATTTTATATCAACGCTGGTCATGTATAAGCTCATTCAGATTAGTTTTTTGCTCGGCAAGTAGAATTTTTTTTCGAATTTTACTACTACAAGAAAATCCTAGAATTTTGGATAATTTGGACTCACGGAAAGGACTTCGGAAACTAAAGGGTTTTCCAATCAGAGGTTTTATTTTGATATTCAAAGAAAAATGCCATTTTCAATATAAATGATCGGATGTTTATTTCGTTATAAAGAAGAAGCTATGCCGTTAATAGTGGAAAATAACATCAGGCAAATGACCACCACGACCACGCTTACAGGACCATATCATTTCAATGAAATTTTCCATAACCAAATCGCAAAGTGGCTGCCCTATGTCCTCGATAGCCTCACGAATTCCATCTTTGAGGTCTTGAATCGACGCTGGGCTATTGGCGTAGACCTTCTCTTTCACGTGGCCCCAAAGGAAGAGGTCGCAAGGAGTTAAATCACAAGATCTTGGTGGCCAATTGTGATCACCTCTTCTAGAGATGACATGATCCGGAAACTTCAACGACCCAATCAGCAAAGACACTACGTTGTTGATGATCGGCCGGCTTGAGTCCTTGTGTTAACTGAACTTTATAAACCTTAAGACCCAAATCTTTCTGCAAAATACTGTGTAATAACGTTTGTGGAATGCCTAATTCCAAAGAACGAAGAGGAATGGACAAACCTGGGTTTTCTTGAACAATTTCGGCTACATCAGCAATATTCTCAGCTGTTCTCGAGCGACGTGCACAGGTTTTATTATTCACTTCACTAACTTGTCCCAACAGCTCGAATTTTTCCACCAATTTCTTTATTGCGGTCCGACAAGGTGCTTCAAGACGACCCAAAAATGTTCGAGTTTTACGAACCGTCTCTGCCAAATTTTCACCATTTTTATAGCGAATTTTAATAATTTCAATGCGTCCATGAAGCGTGTATCGTTCCATTTTCATTAATGGCGTAGTTTCTACTTGTCAAATGTCAAAAAATGACAGCTTCAAACGTGACATCTACCGAAATAGCGGGATATTCAAAATAAAACCTCTTATTGGAAAACCCTTTATCTTCTACAAATAATGTAGATCAAGGGCAGAACAACGTCAGCCAGGCCAGCTAGTTCTAGATAGTTTTACCAACAGAACAAATGCCAAACCGGCTCTGTATCAAATACCGTAACTACAACACAAAAAATAAACAACATTCTTTATCACAAGGAATAAGAATAGATCTATTAGTTACACCGAACATCTAATGTATTCAATATTTGATTGGCATAAACACATACATAAAAGATAATTGTTACAGGAACAAGACATTGACCCATCAACTTTCCAACTTGTCTTTCTTCTTACGACTCATCATTGGAAACCTCTCGAGATCACAAAGATGAAATTGCGTTTGTGCTTTACAAGCCGAATATCTTGTAGCTAACGAGTTTAGGGACCGGTATTTATTGGCTAGAGGCCTCCAAAAAATTGTATCGACATTAAAACATTAGTATCACAATCAACTACAGGTTAACCTCTAAAGGTCACTCTAATTGGTCCGCTATCTGATGCTGAACACCGTGATCGATAATAATTGAAAACTAGACGGGGTGTTCCACAGTAGTCTGTTCTGGGCCCCTCAGTTTATTTAATGTTTATACAGAGCGGTGTTTTGGTGGTATTGGGTTATTATTTTTTGTGTTTACTAAACTGATTGAATTTTTGTTCATGTGAAAAAGAATCGAGTCTGTTCAAAAGAAGAGTTGAATTTTGATGATCAAATGGTTTGTCCATTCTTACAGAAGCAACTAAACCATTGATCTTTTGCGGGAAAAGTTTATTGATGTTATCTCTAGAAGAGGTGATCACAATTGGCCACCGAGAATGATTTAACACCTCGCGACATCTTCATTTGGGGCCACTCCTTCAGATTTTACTCGAAAGTTACTCCAATTGTCTATCTAAAGCGATCATACCCAACAGATTTAGCCCGAAGGTACGCCTTCACCTTGATATAACATTTTGACCTGCATTTTTTCGCTCCATTAAGATTTGAATTAATTTTCTCAGCTTGCCGCCTTTATCAGGTCCGAACAAAACGCGCTTTTGTTTTTTCGAGCAACCTCACCGAGGAACGCCGAGATCCGTTAGATAAAAGAAATAGATGGTCGTCAATGTTTTGACAGGCTGGTAAAATGGTTTTCTTGCAGATTAAAATCGTGGGTAAAATGCCAGTTGCTATGCGGATGAACAAAAGGAGTCGATTTTGTAGATCGGGCGTGGTTACGGTACTAGAAGAAAGTTGTTTTATTGAGTTATTACGAATTAATTTTGTTTGAACAAATTTATCTTCATCATTTCGTTTTTACAGTAGATGGAATGTAATGAATCAATATGCATTATGTAACTCTTGATTTTCATTGAAACTTATTGAATATTTTTCCATTAATTTTGTTTATATTGACAAATGTTGGTTGGCAGAACAGTTTTTGTATTACTGAATTGACAGATGATGTGTAAATCTGTGACAGAAGAGTTCCAGGCACCAACATAAAACAATGACAAATATTCATGAAATCTGCGATTAATGGGATAACTTTAACGGTTGAACATTTTTCATGAGTTCATAATCACTTTTCTCTATTTTATTATAAAATATTATAAATAACTATAGTCCGTTCACGAAAGTTCGAGCCGTCGGTTGGCCATGGAAATTTGGCATATTCCACTGTGTATATTAAAATTTTAGGTTATGTTGTTTATTTTCTTGTCAGATTGATACGCGATGTTGTCAATATTGCATAGAGTTCTCTGATAACTCGCAAGCTCGTCGGACGAGGCCGGGTACATTCGGCAACGTCGACTTTATTTTACGTTATGACAGCAAATACTGCCAACTTCAAATAAATTAACAAACGCCTAACATGCGCTCAAACTTTCGTTAACGGACTATATGTCACTTTTTTCTCCAAAAAATCTTACCATTAAAATGATCCCGTATAACCTTAAGAGCTCTTCACCTTATCTGGCATCGTTTAGCAGTCGTACCAATATGCTAAATCACGATCGCTCAAATCTAACGGTCTCCAACCATAGAATTCACGAATAATCCACTGAAATCGACGAATACCATTCAAAACGGATAATACGGTACATCGTAATTACTTACCCAATTTTTTTTATCTGTGCGCATCTTTATAAATGTAATTAGTACTTGTCTCCAACTCTCGGAGACCTCGAGGATGGCACAATGGCCCTCTTCACCGATATAGACGTATGGTAACGGCGTGAAATCCTTCACTTTTGTCCCGTACAAGAATCCCGAAGTCTTTGCAGTTTCTTCTTCATTGTATCGGTATTATTAGGATTTATTGGTTTTTTGTGCTGCTCGGTTGGCGACCATGGGCGAGGCGCGACGCTGCCCAATTTCATTTCGATGATTACGTTCATTGTTGGTATTGATAGGTTTTGATCTTTTTTTGTTGTTCGTAGATTTATAGGGTTTTCGAAGGTACCGTTCTCAATTGGAATGATAATGAAGATTTGATGTGGATTGTGTTGCTTTATAATGACCAGAATGATTGGTAAGAAATCGATGCGTGTAAGGGTCTACTTAGCAGTTTTGACTTCACAATGTTATAGGTATTAACTGACAAAAAAATTGCAAGCAAGAAGTAAATAATTGAAATTTGAAGAAAAACAACTAAAAGTTCACAATTTTTCAAATACAGTGGAACTTCCTTATAACGAAAACGCTAAATTCGCAAAAAAATCGTTATAAAGAAATTTCGTTATACAAAAAATTCGCTTCTATAGTCGGCAATAACGCGGTCGACTTCACTGATAAATTTAAGTTTATCATTCAAACTTAAGCACTTCCTTTTAGACATTTTCGCACAACTTTCACACTAGCGTGATGTTAGATTGAAACCAAAAACACAGCCAGGGTGTATTTAAAAAACTGTTTCAGAAGGATCTCTCTGCTCGCAGTAATGATTTAGTTTAAGGTCGGGATTTATTACGTACGTCCGGAACAATTTCGGGAAAAAAACCACCCTATAACTTATTATCAATACCCATTCTAAGAGTAATGTTCTTTGAATAATTGTTTATAGAGAGAATTACTGAATTCGGTCTCTAATAGCATAAGTCTTAGATGTCCATCTTGAACTTCATTTGGGCTCTTCTGGGAGTTGCAGTTTCTTCGTCAGTCAGTATATTTTCGAATTTAACACCTTCATTTTCGTATAATAAACATTCAACTACAACCTCGCATCTCAAATTGTACATCGAAAAGAATCTTTGAAAGCGAATGACAACATAAATAAACCCTTCTTTGATATTTCCTGTTTCAAACCTATTCCCCTGAAACAAACGTAAGTTCTATGACTTTCAAGTGTCAAGTTACTCCATTCCCGTTATTAGCTGTCACGTTCGAAATCAGACGTCAGAAATAAATGACGTGAAAATAAACATCTCGTAACACAAAACACAGATTCTTCTATTTACCAAATCTTCAATCTTTAGGTATAAAAATGTTGCTCAATAAGATTCTGTGTTGATAATTGTTAGGAATCTGTAATGTCAAGATGACATTTCAATTTTCTATGGAGAACACAGAATGATATAAACGATTGGATGGTTCCGAAAGCTGTCCCACCCACCCCGAAGAATGATATTTTGTGAGCAAAACCAGAGAAAACGTGTACCAGTTGGTTACGCAGCAAATCCGTTTCTAACTAGAAACAATATAACGTTACCTAACGACAAAATGGTAAGAACTTTTCTCCGCGGTGATAATGGTACTAATAAATACCCTGGGTGACTGTTAGTTCTATGTCCATTATTGTTTTATGGTAAATTATGGTTTCTGGTTCTACCACCTAATTATAAATTCAAGTGAACTATTTATTTGAACTGATGCAATTTATTCGTTTGCGTTTGTTTTTTCTTGGGTATCTAGACTGCCCACGCTGTATAAAGCCGGTGTGTGAGCGAGATACGGTAAAAGTAACGATTTATGGGTTGACTGATTGTGTTACGAGCATACTTCGTCGTTTCATCGAATTTCCTGAAGAAAAAGAAATGACAGAAACGCATAGAGTACAATTGACGAACAATTCTATGTCAATTCATAGATAATCGAAAGAAATCGTCCACACAGGTTATTCTATGAATCTTGAACTCAATTTATGACGTAACTTTCCACTCTGAACACAGAAAAATGAGGGAGAACCCAATTTCCTGAAGAAAAGGCAATGACAAAACGCATAGAGTACAATTGACGAACAATTCTATGTCAATTGATAGATATTTGAGAGAAATCTTCCACACAGGTTATTCTATGATTCTTAAACTCGATTTATGACGCAATTTCCAGTTTTGAACACAGAAAAATGAGGAAGAAACTCGATATCTGACAGGAATCATAGAGCGGTCAAGTGGACATTCCGAATTCTCGAATTACGACAGGTATCTCTGAATAGGATGTTCACACAAAGAAGCGACCCAAGGAGGAATATCTTACAAGGTTCCTTTTGAATAGATAAACGTAAAAATTTACATACAATCCATTGTTACTGGAACATACACCGGCGCATAGAAAACGCCGCAGGTAAATGAAGATATTGTACTCGTCGAGTGGATGGAACGCACCACGTCGGAAAATAGATGGAAAGTAGTAGTAACACGATAACTAGTACATACATAGAATAGAATCGAGTTGACCCAAGGCGTTTTTTCGCGACTATGCGAATTTTAACGGTACAGTCTCGTTCGAATACGACATGTGACATTTGGACGATCGATTAATCAACCGAATCGATTCGATAAAATAAAATCGCAAAAAATTGAGTCATAAATATGTAGATACTAATTGCCAGATTAAAATAAAGACTGGTAGTTGAAGAACTGGAAAGTTGTCATTTAGATAGCACCCAGCGTAGTGTCATCTACATAAATTAACTGGGAGAGAGACAGAAGGCACAATTCCAGCGTTTACATAAAGTTCAGCTAGGCCACCAGAGGCGTCACTTCAGTATTCGGACATTTACAGTAAACATAACCCGTTCACGAAATTTTGAGCTGGCCATGACAATTTGGCATATTCCTCTGTGTATATTAAAATTTCAGGTTATGTTGTTTATTTTCTTGTCAGATTGATACGCAATGTTGTCAGTAGGTCATAGAGTTCTCTGATAACTCGGAAGCTCGTCGGACGAGGCCGGGTACATTTGGCAACGTTGACTTTGTTCATAGTTATGACAGCAAATACTGCCAACCTCAGATAAATAAACAAACGCCTGCTTTGAGCTCAATAATATGTGAACGGGATATAGTTATTTCGGATTTTATATAGACATCAAAGTAGTTTTTCTGAACCTTATTTTTTAAGCGCTCGTTCTACAAACGAGTTGCTATATCGTTTGCCAAATTGTCCGTATTTTCAAATTTGAGCTGAAAATGAGCTCAAACGATTGGGTTCGACTTCCTGATGATGAATCCGAGGTCAAACAGCCAAATCGTACAGGGAGTTCCTAAAATATGGCCATTCAAAATATTTGTTCCTCAATATCTCAGATAGAACGAAATCAATCCAAATTAAATTTTGCAGCCATATGCAAGATGCTCATAATAAGCCTCATGCACAATTTTATGGCCATAGTGTTAACAGAACCATAGAAAATTCAACTGGTGTGTTGTAAAGAAGAATAATTTAAATTTTCATTATAAGATATCCAATTAAAGTGTAATTCATTTTGTGAATGAAGATTGATATGCTGAATATTCATGAAAAATTTCAAGAGGATCGCATCATCTGAACCATAAAATTTATATTATTTAATTATTGATTTTTAACATATTTCATTTTTGAATAATTTCCAGAAAATAATTCCGATCGTGCTGATATTTTGCATTCATATACTTAGCATGAATCTCAAGTCCCATACAAATTGAAGTAATAGAATTATTGCTCCACCAATGAACGAGCGCTCCAAAGGACCTGCTCACATACAGTTTGCATTTTCATTATGTAAGTGGACTTCAGAAAACTTTATACTGTTATACTTCAACACATTAATACAAAAAATATATTCATGATAGTTTTATGGAGCCTTAAATCACCATCAAAAAACCCATGAGAAATCGAAGACCTTAAATTGCTCAACCGACCCTGTTGCATTCGGAATCACCGACGCCACTGTCCCAGAATAGTTTGAAGTTGAAATATTGAAATTCATTTTCAAATAAACATGCATAATAGCGTTTTTTGCTCGGTAAATTAAAACAGATGTTCAATATTATTACGAGCATTATTCTTGTGAATTTCATTTTAACAATTTAGCGTTTCTGGGTACTACTTCGCTCGTTTGCTGGCTTTAAATTAATGGGCCCGACTGGAGCCCGCGCTCTGCGTCCAGTTTCGAGACATTTCACCGATAAATCGAAATGAATAAATGCGGGAATTTCGGAGGAATACCGAAAAAATATCGTGTTCGAATATTTCTCTCGGACAAGCGCTTTTTCATGAGCGGAATTAAAATGCAGGTATTTTATCTGCACGAAAATTGATGTTCTTTTTCATTCTACCACTTTTCGGGGAGGATAATCTGAAAAACTGCCAACGCTGTAATGTCCGTGACCCTTTAGATCACTTGAAATCGTATCTTGAACCCAGTCGCTCTTTCAGATTCAATATTGAACTAGATTTGGAGTTTTTGTCTCTAATTACGATTTAAAATGACGAATTACCTCTAAATTACGACTTCGGATTCGGAATTATCTCTTAAAACTGCTTCTAAGTTGACCTACTATTGAAAAATGAGAATCAGCTCTACCTACGACTTCCAGTAGGGAATTATCTCTATTTATGATATAGACTCGGAAATTATCTCTAAACTCCACTGTGAAGATAGAAATATTTCTTGGTTACGATTTGGAATTATCTCTAACAAATATTGAGAAATTGAAATAATCAAATCATCTTCAAAGACTACTTTGATTAGAAATTATCTCTTATTACGATTTAGGAGCTGGAATTTTGTCTTAGTTACGTTTTGTAATTCTGAATTATCTCTGACCACTATTGAGTTGAAATATCTAAATTATCTCCAACTACGATTTTGATAATGGATTATCTCAAATTACAATATCGTAGCTTAAATTACTTCTTGATTACGTTGTGAGACTCAAAATTATCCCTAAGCACGATTATGAAATCGAAATGGTCACTAAATCTGACTTTCAATGAAGAATTATCTGAAATTAACGAATTCGAAGTTGTAATTTTTTCTTGATTTCCATGAAAATCGGAATTATCTCTTACTGCTATTATTGGGAAGTCTAAATTATCTGTAACTGCGATTTTGAATGAGAAAGTATCTCAAATTCCGATTTCGACGTTGGAATTATTTCTTTATTACGATTTTGAATCCAGAATTATCTCTAACTACTATTGGAAAGTCGAAATTATCTTCAACTGCTAATTTAAATGAGGAATTATCCCTAATTACGACTTCGAAGCTGGAATTATGTCTTGGTTACGTCTTGAAATTCAAAATTATCTCTAAGGACGAATGGGAAATCGGAATTACCACTAACTACGATTTCCAATAGGGAAATTCTAAAATCGAAATGATTTCGAATTAGTACTTCAAAGATATATACATTTCTTGGTTAATTCGGAATTATCTCTGACTTCGAGTGGAATTACAACTTGGAGAATGAAGAATTACCTCGAGAATTATTTGTAGTTACGACTACCAATATGGAATTACCTCTAATTACGACTTGGAACGAGGAATTATCTCTTATTACGACATGGAATTACCCCTAATCACGACTCAAAACTCGAAAAATTGTCGTATTCTCTTAGCAAAGCCGGAATTAGGGCCTACATTGTCTAGCCAAGTGATTTAACATAAACAAAACTCACCATTGTTGAAAGCAGCAATGGGCAACTGCTTGGTGATACTCTCGGTAACATCAGGAGCCAGGCCATAGATCCCGAGCAACTCGCGCATGGTGTTCATCGCGAATTCGCGCATATCGCTGATTTGAGGATACGGAAACCCTTGGGCAGCTTCTCCGAAGGCCCCCAGAGCCTGGTTATCGAACTTTTGCACGTGAGGTTTCGACAAATTGTGTATAGAAAAACTGGAAGGTATCTTGGAGTCGTTCTCTGAGCTGAGGTTGTCATCCTCGTACTCGTTTTTGATAGAGTTAGACTCGTTGAAGGACTCGCTGTCAGAACTGTCGTTCTTCTGGCTGAGGTCCATGGGGAAGAACCTGGAATCCGTGACGACCTTCCTGGTGCTCTGGGTCTTTCTCCTTCTGGAGTTACAGATGTTGTTGTTTTTTCTGAGTATTCGCTGAGGTTGAGAGCCTCGCCGTTTCTTGGTAGTCGTTGTAGAGGGCGCTGGAGGCACAGCGGGGGGTTTGAAGTTCTTCCTTTTGTTGCGTTTGGGGCTTTCTTGTTTCAGGGACACTGTGTAGTTGTCCTCCGAGTCCGAGGAGTTCTGCTGGGACCCGAAGCATTGTCCTGCGGAGTAAGAGTCGAATTCTTCGTCCGTGGTGTTTTGTGCGGCCATTTTTGCCGCTACTTGATCTGCAAGAAGAAGAAGAAGGTTGTGTTAGAGGTTGGTTTCAACGGGATGGGGCACTTTTGCACGTTTGGTAATAGAAAGAAGTTATGCTTAGTTTTTGGGCGCTCATTATTTTCAAACGAGTTCTATTTGTTTGTAATTTTCTAATTTTGATCCGAATATGGTCTTAAACGATATGGTTTGGCTCCCTGATGAAGAATCCGTGGTCAAATTGAATTATATCCGTGGGGTTGATAACTTTCGAAAGGATTGTCCTAGAGACTTTAGATTTTCAGGGTTAGTTGGGTTCCCGAATGCCAAGGTTAAGTTCATTAACCAGCCAAATCGCACAGGGTGTTCCGTAAAATATGGCCATTCAAAATTTTTGTTTCTCAATATCTCAGACGAAACGAAACCAATCGAAATGAAATTTTGCGGCCACATGTAGAGTGTTCATAATATAAGCTTCATGCAATTTTGTGGTCATAGTGTTAACAGAACCATAAAAAATACAATTGGAATATTGAAAAAAAGTATCCTTCTATTTTCATAACAAGACATCCGATTCTAGTGAAATCTATTATGCGAATCAAGATTGATATACTGAATGTTCATGCAAGATTTCAGGACGATCGCATCATCTGAACCATAGAATTTCGATATTTTTCACTTATCGATTTTTACGTATTTAATTTTTTGAATAATTTCCAAGATTTTGCGTCCATATACTTAGCTATACAAAATTTCCAGGTGATAGACCGGAAAAGCTTCTGATTTCACGTCAGTGCTACTTCAAACTTTCTTGAAAGTCTTCATAACCGCAGAATCGAACTGACAATAAATTAATCAATCCAAAAGTTTAAATGTCGATTAGCGTTGACTCAACAAACCCAGAAGTATCGAGTATCGTTTGTATAGCTCGCAGACTTAATTATTTAGAAATAAACTCTCGCTGATTAACCGGTAATTCTAATTAATTATTGTTATTGCCCCACAGTAATTAACCTTATGAGAAATGCATCTTATACTACCTCGATTACCACAAGTTTAAGTAGCCAATATAATTTTTTCCTATACGTCATCGGTTCTCATTAAACCCCTAGTTCTTCCGTTTGTACAAACGAACAAATTTGTGTAAAACCTTCGAAATTTTAAAAGTCGAACTAGGTAAAAAAAATTCGCTAATGGCATATTATTCGAGAAATAAGGAATCCACACAATTGTTCACTAATTTTCTCGACGTTTTTAACGCGGTATTTCAAAGTTAATGAACAAAGTTAGTGGTCGTAAGTATAATTAGTCGAAATTACTCGTTAGAAGTAATTTTTTCAATTATTTTTTTGTTGTTATTCAGGCTAGAGAGGCCATAGGGCTTATAAAATGAATTAGCTGGATAACTATCATTACGAGATGACAGGGAGTACTACTTATATTCTGTTCTCACGGATCCGAAATGAAGATCGTTATATTTGAATATTACCTTCGCTAATTGTTGTATCGTATTCGTTGATTATTCCGCTAATTTTCGTCCGATTCGAGGTGATTAGAAAAGTTAGGTTATGACGATAAACTTGGTAAAAAGACAAGGTCTTATTTATTTAATTATGGGTTTATTTGAATGGTGATTGATTGAATATAATTTACAGGGTGTTTTGTTGATGAACATTGTCATTTCGAAGGTATTTCCAATAATTTGAGTATATATTTCCTTCAATACAGAAATGATAAATTCCAGATCTTGATGACATCATATAATATGATACAAGACAAAAGCTTTTGTAGAATTTTTGAAAATTTTAGTTTTACATAACTGTTGCCTTCTATTTTTGAGTGCTCGTTCTACTTAAACGAAAGCTATATCATTTCGCCCGTAGTCAAATTCAATTCAGTCTGAGGGGACGTCCGGCTGTAAGCACGATAACTTTCGAAGGGGCTGTCCTAAAGACTTGAGATTTTCAGGGTGAGTTTGGTACTCAAATGCCGCGTTTAAGTTCGTTAACCAGCCAAATCGTACAGGGTGTTCCATAAAATATGGCCATTCAAAATTTTTGTTCCTGAATATCTCAGACAAAACGAAACCAAGCAAAATGAAATTTTGCGGCCACAAGCAAGATGCTCATAATAAGCCTCAATCTTGTGGCCATAGTGTTAACAGAACCATAGAAAATTCAACTGGAATATTGTAAAGAAGAATTTTTATATTTTCATAACAAGATATCCGCCTCGAGTGAAATTTATTTTATGAATGAAGATTGATATACTGAATATTCATACAGAATTTCAAGAAGATCACATCATCAGATCCATAAAATTGAATTTTTTACATACTTATTTCATTTTTTCAATAATTGTCAGAATATAATTCCTGTGCTGTGCTGTGATTTTGTATTCATATACTCATCATGAATCTGAAGTCCTATACAAAATTTCGAGGTAATAGCATTATTGCTTTAGCAATAAACGATCGCTCAAAAGCACCTTCTCAAAACCAAGTTTGGTAGTGTCGAAAAATAATTTTTGAGAAATGGAGTAAAAATAATTTTTTATCGAATGAAAAGTATTTACCCTGTGTGACTTATGAAAGAATAGCAGTATTTGATATTCAGGGTTTACTATTATTCAAAATATAATAGTAATTGGCGACGTTTCGAATATTCGTATGATATTTGCGA